>JAIUZE010002900.1:0-189930 GCA_022085475.1 Heliosperma pusillum | reverse complement strand
ATAACCCAAAAACCAAGTGGGCCAAGAAAGAAATGATACATAACATGGCTGAGATTTACATAATGGCGTAGCACAAAGAATTTCACTATAGAATTTTCGGCTCTTGCATGATCTTTTGACAAATGGACTCTCACAGCACACTCGAACACTCAATGTATGTAAAAGGTGATTTCTTTATGTGTAAATGTTTTCGAGACACTCACCTATCTACGACTTATGAAAATGTGTCCGCAGTCTAATATGGTAAACAATTCAAAACACAAGTCAAAGATCACAATGCACATAGAAAAGAAGCCGAAAAATAAGAAGAAGGCTTTGGGAAATGAGTTAAAGGTGGACAAACAGTTATGGTCATGTGAAGGTTAGAATGAGCTAGCAACTGACCAATGATAAATGAATACTCAATCCAAACTTTCGATCAATTCCCAAAAGACGGATAACGAAGCCAAAAGAAACAAATTGGTTGTATTACACACGAAACACAAGGGTAAACTCCTTCTGAATATTGACTTGACATTTTGAGGAGATACTCACAACTGCTTCTTTTATTTCTTCCTTTTTTTTTTCAATTTCTTTTCTTTTTTTTTCTTTTTCTATTTCATTTTTTTTCTTTTCTTTTCTGAACATAACATTGCTTCTTGAACATTTTGGTTCTTCCAAATTCACTTTGACATCAAGGAACAAAATCTTCTCAAAAGAGCACCCATACACCATAGTCTAGCTACTAGCTCAACAGGGTAGGCAGTTTTTATATGTAGCTATTATTTTGTGAAGCATTTGTATGAAGGGGTTAATTTTGAGGTGTAATTCAAAGTGAAAAGGGCTTCAAATCTTAAGGAATCATGAATGCAATGCTTATAGAAATGAAATGATAACCATACTTATGCGTTTTGACATGACACACATCACAAGGAGAACTACACACACCTAGATGAGACTGGGTATAGATGTACCGGCCTAAGGAGGTTCTACCTTACAATATATGTAACTTGCCAAATGTCAAGATCAAGCGTACTCATCTATAGATTCATTCTATGCCTACTGTGTACAAGACATCCCCATGTATGCAAAATTCAATAAATATTGAATCATTATCTTTTGAAAGCTCTAAGTTTGGGAAATGTAACATGATAGCATAGTAAACAAGCAAGCAAAGCATGAAAAGCATTCAATTATGTTCAGAAATTTTTAAATTTTCTCAAAAATCTTCTCTTTCTTTTATTCAAAATGATCAACTAAAATGCAAAATGAGAAAACGCAATCCCTCCCCCAAGCTAAACATCACATTGTCCTCAATGTGAGCACAAAGACAAAATATGCAATGAGATGCTTAATGGGGAAAAGGAAAAAAAATGAAAGAAGAGTGAAGCTTACTAGTCAGCGCGGACTCCCCCAAGCTAGTCTTTTGGACTTGACAAGGAAGGTCTTTATAGATTCTTCAAAAACTCTTTCATCTACAAAATAAATCCTAACAACGAAAAAGGGAATACAAAAATAAAAATGCAAAAAGAAAAGGAACACGGGTTGCCTCCCGAGAAGCGCAATTTAAAAGTCTTGCTAGACTCCATTTCTTTCTTTGATCATCCTTTATCTTTAAGCTCACTATCATCCAAGCTCATCATCATAGTGTTCTTTACATTCTCCATCCATGCCAAGCTTTTCCTAGCACTTTTAGCAGTAGTGCTTTTAGTATGTTCAACTGCAAGAGAATCAACACTAACATGTGCCTCCAACGGATCCGTCAGTAAGGATCGAGGCATAGAAGAAACAATAGAAGAGTCATACACATCAAGCACATAACATGAGTCTTCTAACACAGGACTCCTAATGGTGGAATTTTTACTAAAGGTCACCTTGTCATCTCTTATCTCTAATGTCAACTTCCCATTCTTGACATCGAAAACTGCACCAGTGGTGTGCAAAAAGGGTCTTCCCAAAATGATTGGGATTTGAGAGTCCTCGGCCATGTCAAGTACTAGAAAGTCAACGGGAATGAAAAACTTACCAACTTTGACGGGCACATCTTCTAAAACACCCATAGGTTGTTTTAGAGAACGGTCCGCCATTTGCAAAGTAATATTAGTGCATTTCACAGCACCCATGTTAAGTTTTTCAAACATAGAAAAGGGCATGACACTTACACTAGCACCTAGGTCGCAAAGGGCCTTATCAATGGTATATGTGCCTATAGTGCAAGGGATGGAGTAACTACCAGGGTCCTTGAGTTTTGGTGGAGACTTATTTTGCAAGAGTGCACTACACTCTTCAGTGAAAGCTACTGTCTTAGTCTCATTGAAGGATCTCTTCTTTTTGAGGACTTCCTTCATAAACTTGGAATAAGAAGGAACTTGGGAAAGCAATTCAATGAAAGGGATTGTTACCTTTAAATTCTTGACGACGTCAAGGAACTTACCATACTTTGCCTCCTCCTTGTACTTGGCTAATCTTTGGGGAAATAGGACTTTGATCTCAATAGGAATCTCGGGCTCTTTCCCCTTTGACATGGGCACCTCATCTTCAACGTCAACAACCACGGGCTCATCATTATGCTTACCACTTCTCAAGGAAATGGCATTTACAGTTTCGTGAGGTTGGTAACATTGTGAAGGCAGCTGCCCTTGCTTTTGGTGGGTATTAGAAGAGGCATATTGGGAAATTTTAGCTTCCAACAATTTGATGGCGGCGTCCTTAGCTTGATCGCTCTCTTGGAATTGAGCTATTATGGTGTCTTGCCTTTGAGCCAATTGCAGCATCATGGCTTCAAGTTTACTTACACCATTGTCACCTTGTTGAGATGTAAAGGATTGAAATTGTTCTAGCTTTTGTGTGAGAAGGGCTACTTGAGCTTGTAAAAGTGTCAAAGTGGGGTCCTCTTGCTTAGATTTCGATGGTATGGAGCGGGAATTTCTATATTGAGAATCGTGAATTGCCATGGATTCAATGGTAGTGTGAGCAATTTCAACATTAATTTGATCAAATCTTCCATTGTTAGCAGAATCCAGGATACGACGAGACTCTATATAACACCCATTATAGAATGTGATGGCAAGGAGCCATGGATCGATCCCATGATGAGGACACTTCCTTTGCAAGTCCTTGTACCTCTCCCAAGCTTCATATAGGCTCTCATCATCCCCTTGTCGGAAACCAGTGATTTGACTTCTCAACAAAGCGGTCTTTTCTGGAGGAACGTACTTTTGGTAGAAGGCAAGAGCTAAACTCTCCCAATCGGTGATACCTAATGTAACCTTATCAAGGCTATGTATCCACAACTTTGCCTTACCCCTCAAAGAGAATGAGAAGAGCATCTCTCTAATTTGCCCTTGGGTGACTCCAGTTTGTCTAATAGTGGAGCAATAGTCACAGAAGTTTTGGATGTGAAGGTTAGGATCTTCTGTCGCATTGCCACTAAATTGGCTTCTTTCTATAAGGTTAATGAAGGCAGGTTTGATTTCAAAGTTTTGGGCTGCGATTTGGGGTGTAGCAATACCCCTTGGAAGTGTTTCGGCGGTGGGTTTGGAATGGTCTGAAAGTCGAACCATTTTCTTTTGTGAAGATGAAGATGGAGTGTTGTTTGAAATTTGATTGGTTTTTGTGAATGGAGATGAGAATGGATCTTCTTCTCCTTCGAGATTAGATAAAATATCCGAGTATTTCTCACGAATACGATCTAAACTTGAAGTATCAGAAGCTTTTGAGATTTCATTGAATAGCTTTAGTTTCCTACGCAGAGTCCTTTCTAGTTCGGGGTCTAAAGAGATAGGGGTCCCTAGTCTAGAAGATCTGGGCATAAGATTGAAACGCTAAGATGAAAAATCAAGAGAGGTCTAAAGGAATTTGGGTTCCTAAAGACTAGATAAAACTAATTGCGATAAAAATCACAAGAAAAAGGAAAACTAAACCGTGCTCCCCGGCAACGGCGCCAAAATTTGATCGTGCTTGTCGCGAGCCCGATACAAAGATAAATTACCCAGACTAGGCTAATAACAACTTAATGTAATTAGGGAAGTAGGGGTCGATCCTCAGGGAGATGGTGTTTCCTATAAGATGTGAAGTGTCTCGCAATTGGGTCTTATCTAAGAATATCTGGGTTTTGGGAATTTAGTTTCTAAACTACTACAAGGCATAAACGAAAACGAAATAAAAGCAAATGGAAATGAAAACAATAAAACAAGTGATGAATTAACAATGATGAAAAACATCTAGGGAAGTAGGTTCACACATGTAGATTGACATATTGATGCAATTGGATATGGAACATGCAAATAATTCATTGTGAGTTCGTAAGAATGATGTGTTCATTACAATCATAAATCAGATGGTCTAGCAGGCTTTTAGGCAATTTACTAGGTCTTAATCTACCATGTCATGCTTTGTCTATTCAATTCACGTATCTCTACCTTGGAAAAGAATTCCATTTTAGTCGATGATTTCCGGCCAGAAATCGTTAACTATCGTTATAGTCCAAACATGCATAGACACAATGTTTTAAAAGCACAATTTCTTTTATCCAATTATCATCTTTTAATCAACCTAACATGGCTACCCTACACCCTAGAAAGGTGACTACTTACTCATGGCGATGTCTAAATCTAAGATGATATTAACAATGAAAACTAGGATAGACATGTTTTAAGACTCTCTATGTGGCGATAATAACGATGATAATTGACAATCTAGGAAATGAAACAACGATTATAACAGTACTAAAATGAATCTAAGATAACATATAAAGAAAATAACAATCAAATGGAAAACATAAAGACATTAAACAAAGGATAAAATAGGAATACCTAGGTGACGATCAACAACGAAAGCGATAACAATAATAGAAATCCCTTGCATAGAATAATCGTTCCTTGAATTACAACACTTGAACCCAACAAAGTGGATTACAAAGATTGAAATTCTTATTGATCTAAGCTAAGATTTTGATGTAGAAAGGACATAAATAACTAAGAACTAAAGAAGAAAAGAAGAAGAAAATGAGAGAAGAGAGACTAGTTCTCCCTTCCTCCTAATCTAAAGAGAAAATGTAAGAAGAGAAGAAAGGATGATCTGAGAAGAGGATGTTAGATGTTGTGTTGAGAAGAGTGGCTGGAGCATCCTTTATATAGCATTAGGGTTTCGTGGGGAAGGGGTCGAGCATTGAACATATAGGACAAAAGAAGGAAGTCGAAGCAATTTGATCGAAGCAGCAGAGATACCCGATCGGGTACACACTTACCCGATCGGGTAAGTTGTCATCTAGAAGCTTTTGACTATCGTTTTATCTCCCTTTGCTTTGACTTGACTTCCATCATCCCCCTTGACCTCTTCAATCGGGTTTGTTGATAGGGTTTGATGTAAAGCGATGAATTCTTCGCCTAACTGATTGATCTTCCGACAACTGCGACATCGTTTTTACTTCTTCTCTCTTTTTGAGTTAGTGAACCTTCTTGAAATGTCTTCGACATGGTCAAGCTTGCTTCTTCAAATCGTCGGGTTCTAGGCAAATGCTCGGGAATATAGAAAAAGGGCGTAGAAACGTCACTTTCCCTACAAAACAGGTTAGAACATAGGAATTCGCCTAGAAGACGATATTAGCTCATAAAGTGGCTTAACAAAGCACAAATGAAATACAAAACCGAGCTAAACTGGGGGGTTAAAATTCATACAAATATCTAGGAACAAGGGTTGCAAGCAGTGTTCTACTAACACCATCAGGAAACAAATTAAATCTCAACGGTAAAACTTTGAAAACATAATGAATCATAACACAAAAAAAACGTGGGCAAAGAATGATACATAACATGCGAGGATTTACATAACGGCGTGTTATTTACACAAAGAATTTCACTTACAGAATGTCGGCTCTTGCATGATCTTTGACAAATGTGACTCTACGGGCACACTCGAACATCATTGCAAAGTAAAGGTGATTTCTTTATGTGTACTGTTTTCGAGGGACACTCACCATCTACGACTATGAAAATGTCGCCGCAGTTAATATGGTTAAACAATTCAAAACACACGTCAAAAAGATCACAATGCACAAGAAAAGAAGCCGAAAAATAAGAAGAGGCTTTGGGAAATGAGTTAAAGGTGGACAAACAGTTATGGGTCATGTGAAGGTTAGAATGAGCATGCAATATCTGACCATGATAAATGATATACTCAATTCCAAACTTTCGCAATTCCCAAAGACGGATAACAGAAGCCAAAAGAAGAAACAAATGGTTGTATTACACACGAAACAAAGGGTAAACTCATTTGAATTGACTTTGACATTTTGAGGAGATACTCACACTGCTTCTTTATTCTTTCCTTTTTTTTTTCAATTTCTTTTATTTCTTTTTCTTTCTTTTCATTTTTCATTTTTTTTATTTTCTTTTCTGAACATAACATTGCTTCTTGAACATTTTGGTTCTTCCAAATTCACTTTGACAGATAAGAACAAATCTTCTCAAAAGAGCACCCATACACCATAGTCTAGCTACTAGCTCAAAAGGTAGGCAGTTTTTATATGTAGCTATTATTTTGTGAAGCATTTGTATGAAGGGGCTAATTTTGAGGGGTAATTCAAAGTGAAAAAGGCTTCAAATCTTAGTGAATCATGAATGCAATGCTTATAGAAATGAAATGAGAACCATACTTATGCGTTTTGACATGACCCACATCACAAGGAGAACTACACACACCTAGATGAGACTTGGTATAGACGTACCAGTCTAAGGAGGTTCTACCTTACAATATATGTAACTTGCCAAATGTCAAGATCAAGCGTACTCATCTATAGATTCATTCCATGCCTACTGTGTACAAGACTTCCCCATGTATGCACAATTCAATGAATATTGAATCATTATCTTTTGAAAGCTCTAAGTTTTGGGAAATGTAACATGATAGCATAGTAAACAAGCAAGCAAAGCATGAAAAGCATTCAATTATGTTCAGAAATTTTTAAATTTTCTCAAAAATCTTCTCTTTCTTTTATTCAAAATTTGAAAAATGATCAACTAAAATGCAAAATGGGAAAATGCAATCCCTCCCACAAGCTAAACATCATATTGTCCTCAATGTGAGAACAAAGACAAAATATGCAATGATATGCTTAATGGGGAAAAGGAAAAAAAATGAAAGAAGAGTGAAGCTTACTAGTCAGCGCAGACTCCCCCAAGCTAGTCTTTTGGACTTGACAAGGAAAGTCTCTATAGATTCTTCAAAAACTCTTTCATCTGCAAAATAAAGCCTAACAATGAAAAAGGGAATACAAAAATAAAAATGCAAAAAGAAAAGGAACACGGGTTGCCTCCCGAGAAGCGCAATTTAAAAGTCTTGCTAGACTCCATTTTTTTCTTTGAAATCATCCTTTATCTTTAAGCTCACTATCATCCAAGCTCATCTTCATAGCGTTCTTTACATTCTCCATCCATTCCAAGCTTTTTCGGGAATAGCCTCTTCTAGCACTTTTAGCAGTAGTGCTTTTAGTATGCTCACCTGCAAGAGAATCAACACTAACATGTGCCTCCAACGGATCCGTCAGTAAGGATCGAGGCATAGAAGAAACAATAGAAGAGTCATCAACATTAAGCACATAACATGAGTCTTCTAGCACAGGACTCCTAACGGTGGAGTTTTTACTAAAGGTCACCTTGTCATCTCCTATCTCTAGTGTCAACTTCCCATTCTTGACATCGAAAACTGCACCAGTGGTGTGCAAAAAGGGTCTTCCCAAAATGATTGGGATTTGAGAGTCCTCGGCCATGTCAAGTACTAGAAAGTCAACGGGAATGAAAAACTTACAAACTTTGACGGGCACATCTTCTAAAACACCCATAGGTTGTTTTAGAGAACGGTCCGCCATTTGCAAAGTAATATTAGTGCATTTCAAAGCACCCATGTTAAGTTTTTCAAACATAGAAAAGGGCATGACACTTACACTAGCACCTAGGTCGCAAAGGGCCTTATCAATGGTATATGTGTCTATAGTGCAAGGGATGGAATAACTACCAGGGTCCTTGAGTTTTGGTGGAGACTTATTTTGCAAGAGTGCACTACACTCTTCAGTGAAAGCTATGGTCTTAGTCTCATTGAAGGATCTCTTCTTTTTGAGGACTTCCTTCATAAACTTGGAATAAGAAGGAACTTGGGAAAGCAATTCAATGAAAGGGATTGTTACCTTTAAATTCTTGACGACGTCAAGGAACTTACCATACTTTGCCTCCTCCTTGTACTTGGCTAATCTTTGGGGAAATAGGACTTTGATCTCAATAGGAATCTCGGGCTCTTTCCCCTTTGACATGGGCACCTCATCTTCAACGTCAACAACCACGGGCTCATCATTATGCTTACCACTTCTCAAGGAAATGGCATTTACAGTTTCGTGAGGTTGGTAACATTGTGAAGGCAGCTGCCCTTGCTTTTGGTGGGTATTAGAAGAGGCATATTGGGAAATTTTAGCTTCAAACAATTTGATGGCGGCATCCTTAGCTTGATCGCTCTCTTGGAATTGAGCTATTATGGTGTCTTGCCTTTGAGCCAATTGCAGCATCATGGCTTCAAGTTTACTTACACCATTGTCACTTTGTTGAAATGTAAAGGATTGAAATTGTTCTAGCTTTTGTGTGAGAAGGGCTACTTGAGCTTGTAAAAGTGTCAAAGTGGGGTCCTCTTGCTTAGATTTCAATGGTATGGAGCGGGAATTTCTATATTGAGAATCGTGAATTGCCATGGATTCAATGGTAGTGTGAGCAATTTCAACATTAATTTGATCAAATCTTCCATTGTTAGCAGAATCTAGGATACGACGAGACTCTATATAACACCCATTATAGAATGTGATGGCAAGGAGCCATGGATCTATCCCATGATGAGGACACTCCCTTTGCAAGTCCTTGTACCTCTCCCAAGCTTCATATAGGCTCTCATCATCCCCTTGTCGGAAACTAGTGATTTGACTTCTCAACAAAGCGGTCTTTTCTGGAGGAAATTTCTTTTGGTAGAAGGCAAGAGCTAAACTCTCCCAATCGGTGATACCTAATGTAACCTTATCAAGGCTATGTATCCACAACTTTGCCTTACCCCTCAAAGAGAATGAGAAGAGCATCTCTCTAATTTGCCCTTGGGTGACTCCAGTTTGTCTAATAGTGGAGCAATAGTCACAGAAGTTTTGGATGTGAAGGTTAGGATCTTCTGTCGCATTGCCACTAAATTGGCTTCTTTCTATAAGGTTAATGAAGGCAGGTTTGATTTCAAAGTTTTGGGCTGCGATTTGGGGTGTAGCAATACCCCTTGGAAGTGTTTCTGCGGTGGGTTTGGAATGGTCTGAAAGTCGAACCATTTCTGTGAAGATGAAGATGGAGTGTTGTTTGAAAGTTGATTGGTTTTTGTGAATGGAGATGAGAATGGATCTTCTTCTCCTTCGAGATTAGATAAAATATCCGAGTATTTCTCACGAATACGATCTAAACTTGAAGTATCAGAAACTTTTGAAATTTCGTTGAATAGCTTTCGTCTCTTACGCAGAGTTCTTTCTAGGTCGGGGTCTAAAGAGATAGGGGTCCCTAGTCTAGAAGATCTGGGCATAAGATTGAAAATCTAAGACGAAAAATCAAGAGAGGTCTAAAGGAATTTGGGTTCCTAAAGACTAGATAAAACTAATTGCGATAAAAATCACAAGAAAAAGGATAACTAAACCGTGCTCCCCGGCAACGGCGCCAAAATTTGATCGTGCTTGTCGCGAGCCCGATACAAAGATAAATTACCCAGACTAGGCTAATAACAAATTAATGTAATTAGGGAAGTAGGGGTCGATCCTCAGGGAGATGGTGTTTCCTATAAGATGTGAAGTGTCTCGCAATTGGTCTTATCTAATGAATATCTGGGTTTTGGGAATTTAGTTTCTAAACTACTACAAGGCATAAACGAAAATGAAATAAAAGCAAATGGAAATGAAAACAATAAAACAAGTGATGAATTAACAATGATGAAAAACATCTAGGGAAGTAGGTTCACACATGTAGATTGACATATTGATGCAATTGGATATGGAACATGCAAATAATTCATTGTGAGTTCGTAAGAATGATGTGTTCATTACAATCATAGAGCAGATGGTCTAGCAGGCTTTTAGGCAATTTACTAGGTCTTAATCTACCATGTCATGCTTTGTCTATTCAATTCACGTATCTCTACCTTGGAAAAGAATTCCATTTTAGTCGATGATTTCCGGCCAGAAATCGTTAACTATCGTTATAGTCCAAACATGCATAGACACAATGTTTTAAAAGCACAATTTCTTTTATCCAATTATCATCTTTTAATCAACCTAACATGGCTACCCTACACCCTAGAAAGGTGACTACTTACTCATGGCGATGTCTAAATCTAAGATGATATTAACAATGAAAACTAGGATAGACATGTTTTAAGACTCTCTATGTGGCGATAATAACGATGATAATTGACAATCTAGGAAATGAAACAACGATTATAACAGTACTAAAATGAATCTAAGATAACATATAAAGAAAATAACAATCAAATGGAAAACATAAAGACATTAAACAAAGGATAAAATAGGAATACCTAGGTGACGATCAACAACGAAAGCGATAACAATAATAGAAATCCCTTGCATAGAATAATCGTTCCTTGAATTACAACACTTGAACCCAACAAAGTGGATTACAAAGATTGAAATTCTTATTGATCTAAGCTAAGATTTTGATGTAGAAAGGACATAAATAACTAAGAACTAAAGAAGAAAAGAAGAAGAAAATGAGAGAAGAGAGACTAGTTCTCCCTTCCTCCTAATCTAAAGAGAAAATGTAAGAAGAGAAGAAAGGATGAGAAGAGGATGTAAGATGTGAGATGTTGAGAAGAGGGGCTGGAGCATCCTTTATATAGCATTAGGGTTTCGTGGGGAAGGGGTCGAGCATTGAACATATAGGACAAAAGAAGGAAGTTGAAGCAATTTGCTCGAAGCAGCAGAGATACCCGATCGGGTACACACTTACCCGATCGGGTAAGTTGTCATCTAGAAGCTTTTGACTATCGTTTTATCTCCCTTTGCTTTGACTTGACTTCCATCATCCCCCTTGACCTCTTCAATCGGGTTTGTTGATAGGGTTTGATGTAAAGCGATGAATTCTTCGCCTAACTGGTTGATCTTCCGACAACTGCGACATCGTTTTTACTTCTTCTCTCTTTTTGAGTTAGTGAACCTTCTTAAAATGCCTTCGACATGGTCAAGCTTGCTTCTTCAAATCGTCGGGTTCTAGGCAAATGCTCGGGAATATATAAAAAGGGCGTAGAAACGTCACTTTCCCTACAAAACATGTTAGAACATAGGAATTCGCCTAGAAGACGATATTAGCTCATAAAACGGCTTAACAAAGCACAAATGACATACAAAACCGAGCTAAACTGGGGGTTAAAATCATACAAATATTCACTTATCCATGATTAAAAGGTTCTAGTGTGTTTAGAAATTTTAAGGGTTGATTATGAGAAGCACACTGGCGAAATAACTTTTTAATACCTCTTAATTATCTTTAATCAAAACTGCTCGAAACAACCCGTAGACAGATAATGCACGCGGTCGAGTGCAAGAAGCACTCAGTCGAGTACACTGCACTCGGTCGAGTGCACAGTACACTCGGCCGAGTGCCAACTAGGCAGAAGGCTGCATGAGTGACACATGAACCACACTCGGTGATAAGGGTAAAGTCGCGTCACCTTAATCAAAGTAAACCTAAATCACTACTAACTAATAGTCAGCGGTAAACAAGGTATCGAATCCACATGGAGGCGGTAGTTTTCTAATCTGTTAAACTAGGTTTGTCTCTTAGGTAACAATTTCGGGGTTTTGATTTGTATTTCTAAACTAATAGTAAACAATAACAATAAAAGGTCTAAAACAACAAGATTAAAATTCTAGGGTCTCAGGTTCACTAGGATTATTATTCAGGGGTAAGGGTATAATCAACTATCATGCAATAAATTTATCAAAGGTCACAAGATGGGTCGATTCAATTATGCCCTTTAGATCTACAATTTAACATGCGATCGATATCATTAAACGAGTTCTATTCAATTATCGTAGCCTATATTAGTCTTAACCCAGTCGGTGCTAATCCTAATTTACGAGACTAGCTAATTAATCTTGGCCAGTAATCAAACAACTAGAACTAAAACGATAATCAAACTATAACCATGCAATTGCAATTTAATTAATTAGTCTACCCCTTCTAACAATCGTAGATCCCCTTTCAACCCTAGAAAGGAATTTAGGTATTCATAACGATATTAATAACAACGATAATAAATAAAGCAAACATGATTAACAATAGTGAAAGGAGTAACAAAGAATAATTAAAGAACTATAAGGTAATTAATTTGATTAGCAAAGAAAGATTGAAGAATACCGATTACAAGTTTGAACTAAAAACAATCGTCTTGATGATAAAATCCAGAAGCAAAGCAAACTAATTTAGGTTTCTAATATTAAAGCATACCTAATTATGAAAGACGAGCTTTCCTTTTATAATAAAATCTAATTAACTAGGATAAACTAGTTTAGGAAATCGAAAAGCCGTCAGAATATTGGGTTGCTCGATCGAGCAAAGTGATGTTGCTCGATCGAGCATCCTTCAGCCCGACTCGATCGAGCAAGTAATGCTGTTCGATCGAGTATCCTTCACTTTGGCTCGTTTCTTTGTTTTTCTTCATTCCTTCTCCATTGCTCTCGATTCTCGTGCCTAACGTTCTACGATCCGGCTCCGCCATGCTCCATAACAGCTGAAAAAGCTCAAAATGCATCCAATCTGCATTAAAACATAACAGAAGTGGCATAATCGATATTCAAGCTAAAACAGCATAGAAATAAGCAAGGAAAGACGGTAAATCGAGTTATATGTAACTAAGGGAAGCATAAAATATGTGTATAAATAATGATCATCACTCGGCCGAATACACTCTACTCGACCGATTACACAGCCCACTCGGTCGAGTAACTCCTATTCGACCGAGAACAAGGTACTTAGATATACAGAGTATTACAATGACTCTTTCTTATTTTTAGCACCCAGAAGAAAGAGGAAGAAATGAGAAAATAAGAGGAAGTAGTCTTCTTGTTTTTCTTGGTTGAGGGAGGCAACATACATTTGTAAATATCAGAGTTTGATTTGATCGAATAACGGTCATTGACGAATCGTTTCACGTTCGAATCGATCAAATCACAATCCAGAATTACATGTTGTTGGACCTATTTTATAGTTTTGATAATGACATGTATATACTTGATAATCCGCTTTAATTGATATATCATATGCATGTAATTGTGTGCTTTAGTCTTATCATAGCTAACAACAATTATAAGAAAGAAGGTCAAAGTTATAGGAGCTTAAGGCATAACTTTGAAGATTTCTTTGAGACAAAGTTATATGAGCTTGAGGTATAACTTTGGAAGTTTCTATGCAAAGTTTTAGCTATTCTGGTTATAACATTGAAGAAACAATTCAAGCAAGATCTACTTCAAATAACACAAGACTCAAGATGGAGGGTCTTTGTGATCAAGATGAGGAGATGATTCGTATACTGAAAATCTTTGTGAAGATTAGATAGTATAAGTCGTCATTCGGTTACTAATTCATCTAAGTGATTTTATGTAAGTAAAGTTATGACTCACGTACTTATAACTTTACATACTAAGTTCAAAGTTACAACTTTAACCTATAACTTTGCATGATAAAGTTGATGCATTATTTTGGAAATAAATCTTTTAAATGTTTTCAAAAGGAGAAAGAGTATTTTTATATATTTATCAAAAGTTTTAATAGATTATGTATTTATGAGTTCTGTTGGTTAGTAATACAACTTATGAGTTGTCATGCAACCTACAGTTTCTAATATATTCTATCTCAATTTGTTGTTAACCTAATAAGCCCACCTAGTGGTTGTGCCACCTAGGGTTTGTGCCTCCTAGGGTTGCGTGCTCATAGGTAAACACCTAGGTTTCGTGTGATGAGGATTTCGGCCACTATAAGCACGTTTCCTTGTTTACCTTAACCTAGGATTCTAATAATATCTTTACAACAATATTTTGATATATTAAAGATAAATATCTTTCTGAAAGATGAAGCAATAATATTTTGAGATATTAAAGATAAAAAATCTTTCTTAAAGATAAAGCTAGGGTTTTAGATTTTACATCTCCTTTTCTTCTACTATAAATACTCCTTCCATCTCAATCATTAACAACGACTTTTATACCATTAAGAGAATTTTACAAATTGATTTTAAAGCAAACCTTGAGCAAAATATTTATTATTTTTAGTGTTTGTTTTTCGAAAAAGTCGTGCAGCATTCTTTATCAATCGCTCGTGTGAAATATGTTATTGGATAATAGTACATCACATAATCTTACTTATTCTTTAAAGAGAATCCTTGTGAGTTATATTGTACTTTCTTATTAGCTTAAGATAGTATAGAGTATTTAGCGATACTCACCTTGAGTTATAATCATAGTTGATTATACGAGTGGGTTGATTATTTTTGTAATCCGTAGAAGGTATTAAAGATTATTATTCGAGAATGGTGGACGTAGGTTTTGATTTGTGAAACTGAACCACATCAAAAATCTCTTGTGTCTTTCTTTATTTTTGTTATTTCGTTACTTGCATTAGTTGATTTTAATCAATAGAATCAAATAATTAATTACGTATCATATAAATCGAAAAAGTGGGGTTAGTTTTTAATATTCAATTCACCCCCCATTCTTTCGTATTTGATCAATAGACTCTACACATGTCTTAACCCCTACAAAATACACGAGTAGGGCATACGGGTCGTCATGTCAAATTTTGACAGGTCCTAAGTGTATGCATATCGTTTGATTGTCAATTGACCTAGCCACAACCAGCCCGTATCAACGATAGATTAGGGTGGGGTCAGGTGGGCTCATGCTTGGCCCTAACCCGACAAGCCTAGTTTTTTTTTTGTGGGCCTAGGTGCATCATTCCTCTTATGAGGGAATCCGGTCCGGCCCTTTTTAAGGGCAAGTTGGGTCGGCAGGCCTAACGGGCCTTGGAAACAAAGGACCAAAATTGGGGTTGTCGCGTCAGGTAATTTAGTCATTTAAGTTAGGCCATCAGCCGGCCACAATTGAGAGTTTAGGTTTTGAGTTGTTTTAGGGGTAAACAAATGGAAAGCGGTATAAAAATATTACGACGACATACTATAAAAATATACTAAACACTTTTAGTGTCATCAATGTTACAAATTCCAATTACCAAGAATTGATGGAAGGTTGATCCTGATAATTGTTGGGAGCTTGGAAGGGAGATGGAGTTGAATTCTATCCAAAGCTGTTGAACTTGATATCCACAAGACGAGACTTTTTTTTCTTTTTTTTTTTTTTTTTTTTACGATAGAGGCTCTAGGGTGGCTTTATTGTCTTGCTAAAATATCTTATACTACTCAATTTAAAATAAGAAACAATAAATAGGCGTGAAAAAAATAGGATACTGAGAGTAGTATAAGATAATCAATCTAAGATAAAGATTATTTAAATAATCCTTATCTTAGGTTGATTATCACTTAATTTCAACCAACGCCAAATTAACACTAGATTAAATTTCAATCAAAGGCTAATAGATTATGGATTCACAAGGATTGATCATATGTATTTAAAATGCACGGAGTGTAATGTGTATCAACCTCCCTCTTATTCTAACTGAAATTGGAGGAATATTTGTAAGGTTAAAAGTCTTATGGTGACAGGGTACCAAAATAATCTCTGTGGTTCAGATCCTAATGGATATTCTATTAGGTCTGGATATCACTGGTTACAAGGAGTACACCACCTATCCAGTGCTATCCTTAGGTTTGGGACAATTGGGGTGTTTTAAACATTCATTCGTGGGATGGTTAACTAGGCATGGAGCGCTGAACATAAGGGAGAAGTTATACAAAATATGTGTGTGTGATTCAAACAGATGTGTGTTGTGTGAAAAGGGCAGCGAGACTTATGTGCATTTGTTTGAATATTGTGAGTACAGCTAGGGGTGTACACCGGTCCAGAACCGGACCAGACCGTAAAGACCCGTGGACCGGACAACCCTTTAACCCAAAATCGGAGACTGGACCGATTGGGTGGGGACTTTGACCGGACCGGAACCCTTTAGGTCCAAGTTTTTCCGGGTTTGGGCCAGACCGGTTCCATTTTAAAGGTAATTTGAGATTTATTTTTTTCGACCGGACTTGACCGGACCGGTAAGACTGGTCACCTTATTTTTATGGACCCGAAGACCGGAGCGGATGGTATTCGGTCCAGACCGGACCCGGTTTACCGATATGGTCTACTTTATGAACAGACCTAAGTACTGTAGCATAATTATAGCTTGTTTAGAAGACTGGTTGCAAATGAAGCTGGATTGGAGCAGTACTCACAGGGATGGACGCAGGAATTTCCTCTATGGGGGGCACAATTTTTTTTTTCAAGTTACAATAACGCATTTACCCCTTACCACGGGAACGTCTTTTAGCTCGATTTAATCTTATTCTATGGATTTTAATGGCCTAATCTCACTAAAACAAGACAATATTTTGAAAATGTGGGCGCAATAATCTTTAAAAATTTCATAATTCCATTGTGAATTTTGCGGTCAATTTTCAAACTCATACATGCAATATATGCTAGTTAAACTTTTGAAAAAAAAAATGTAACTATGGTAATCAAGCCAACAATCTTATAGTTAAATTATTCTACAAATTCGAATAAACATTAACAACACACTCATATTTTAAAAAAATTCAGAAAGTAAGAAATAAGTAAAAAAAATGTCTGAAAAATTACCATATGATGAACAGTTAATTTTGGTTTATTAGCATTTTTAGGTATTCTAATACACAAATACTAAAGTGGTCACATGCTAAAGTTTTTGTACAAATGATCGGGGGTTCAGGCCCGCCAACATCATAAAATTATTAAATTTTAAACACCCAAAAAATGAGTGTAGCAAGGCTTGAACACAGATCGCTATAGAGGTTGAACACTACACTTACCAACTTAGTCACATTATATTGATGTTGTTAATGCCAATGTTAATTAGTCAAGACAAATTTCCAGAATTCCATGGTGGGCACGTGTCCCCCTTGACCCCCCCCTACTAAATCCGCCCCTGAGTACTCGTTACTCAAATGTGCAGCTCAAAACCTAACATATGGTGAAGATGACTTATTGGTATCATGTATGGCGGGAGAAGAATAGATGTAGGCTAGATCTGTGTATAGCAAGACCTGAGAAGCTGGTGACTGATATCAAGAGGTTGGTACATTCAAAAATAAAACTGATGATTCATAAAACTCGTATTGAATGCCAGATTGCCAGATAAGAAGAGATGGCTTCAGAGTTTAAATATTATTGTGTAGGCTGTGTTATAGTCATTGATTAACTTGTAGTTTTGAAAAATGTTTGGAAATGTATCGATTTGATTTTGATTAACGGAAATACTCACATTTTACCAAAAAAAAATTCCAACCAAACCTCTAAATTGAAACATTTTTACTTTTTATTTAAATATATTTGAGTTTCTCTACATGATAATCTTATATTTTTTCAGATTTATACACGGTAACCTTACTTTTATAAAACACACACGTGGTAATCCCCTACTCTATTAATACTTATTAACATAACCCTAAACTTATATCCCGTCAATGTTTCCGTTAAGTAGCTAAAGAAAAGTGTCGTGGATGATTTAATTTTGAATTTTTCTACATGATAACCCTTTGTTTTACAAAATTCTATAAGATAACCCTATTTTGTACAAAACCACGCATGCTTTAAAATATACTCGATCAATTAATCATTTTTCTTTCATTTTCCCCTGATTAACCTATCCGCACCTCCACCTCCTTAATGTTATCAATAGTTTCCACCTCTATCTCCACCTCCTTGATGCTATCAATAGTTTCCACCTCTATCTCCACCTCCTTCCTGTTATTAATTTTATTATCCAGCTTGTTTCCAACCCCCGAGCGATTGATCGTTTGCCTCAATCTATCGGGGCCTTTTTCATTCGGTCAAAGTCTCCTAGCCAACTAGTATATGGGATCCAAGGAGGATGACTACGCCCCCCGAATAAAAATTATCCTATCAAACACATTCCATCGACATCCTTCACATAAACGAGTATTGAAATATCTCCTTTCGATATTGAAAAAACCTTAAAGATCGTCTAAATTTCAAAGTAAAAAAAACCCATAGAAGCGAAATGAAGAAGATGTAATGTGCTCCGGTCATTCCTTACGTGAGATTTGACATTTTTTATTATAATCGATTGAAAATGAGAGAAAATTGATTAATTGAATGAGTATGTTTTTAAAAGGTTATTGTGCATATTTTTTTTAAACCGCAAGGTTACCAGGTACCCAGGTAGAGCAACTCAAAATTAAATAAGCTACATCACTTTCCGTTAGCTACTTAACGGAAAAAAAATTAACGGAATACAAGTTCAGGGTCATGTTAATAAGTATTAATAGGGTAGTGTGTTTTGAAAAAGTAAGGTTATCATGTAGAGTTCGAAAAGATACATGCTTACCTTTTAGAAAAACCCAATTTTTGTTTGGTATTTTCGTATGAAATTGTTGTTGAAAGGCATAATTGTGAATTAGAATTATCATAGAAATTACATTTTTCTCAAACTTTGTTTTCTTTATTATTTTCTTTGAAATATTTTTCATATTTTTTACGAACTTTCATTTTTTGTTCAATGTAATTTTTTTTTGAATTATTTAGTGGGAATACTCGTTCATATCCCCCTCCTTCTATTTTTAATCTATTCTATATTTTAATTCATATTAATCTGAATTATGCACTCATTTAACTTTCGGTAAACGTAGTTTAATTTTTACCTACGACACTAAGTTTCATTTCAAGTCATAATTATGGGGGAGGGATCCTCTCCATTTCCTAAAAAGAAATGGAGAGGTAAGTTTCTTTCAATGGTCCAGATTGCATTATGCGTGTATCGAACGCTTACAGATTTATGTATAAAAATAAAGGTTGATAGAGTGTAAAGGGGATTATATTATTTTTAATGGATTTGTGAGAGAAAATGAAGAGGAAGAAATGGAGAGGATCCTAATTCATAATTATGGACCCTGTTTTTTTGTTCTACTTCACTAATCTTAGCTAATTCTTTTCTTCTTTTTTTATTTTTTTTAATCTTCAACTTCTCCGAAATTTAAGCAAAACCGAGAAATTCATCTCTCAATCAATCACTCCTCCAACTCCAAATTTAATCAAAAACCCAGAAAAACACATTAACTAAATAACTTAATTACACAACCAAAACCCTCATTTTACATCTAACACTAGTCTTAAACTCGTGCAAATTGCACAGGTATGCTCTTTTAGTTATTATTGATATAAAAATAAATGTTAAAAATGTACGTGATTAATTTTATATTAAGTTGTATGTGAGAGATTATATATTACATATCTTATAAAGACGGGAATAATTTAAGAATATAGTCGAATTTTGATATATATCCTAACAAAAATACTATGTAAAAATACAAAAAGGGAATAAACTTATTAATAAATTATTGCATATAAATTGTTTGTAAGAAGAATCACTACGGCGTCTAATTTAACCTTAATGTATGATTTGAGAAATGTGAACATTTAAATGTAAATTGCATTGTTTTTCTTTGTAAATGTATTGTTATTATAAAAGTTTTACGGAGTATAAATATACACTTTAAGTTTTATATAACGTGGTATTGTAAAGTTTGTCTTTTTTTATTTATAAAGATACGCTTTTTATTTACATATAAGACTGCTAAATTTTCGATCACAACGAAGGTGATCTGATATTTCATAACCATTTATCAAATACACTTATACACCTGATCACGTACCCAAAATTCGTTTCTAGCATAGTTGTGAGATTAAACAATACTCCCTCTGTTTTTTTTATATAAATCGTTTTAGAGAAATTAACTTTTTTCAGTTTATATGTCGTTTTGGAGTTTATTTTTCTTTTCCAATGCACTTTTTCCATGTCCCATACCCATTGACCTAATTCATCAATTCAATCATAATATTGGCTATTATTAGTATTTTTTTACTTCAATAATTTTGTCACTCTTTAAATAAAAAATCGCATAGTTTAATTATTTTTTTCTAGTATTTTATTTCATTTAAATAATAAATAATTGGCTATTAAAAATTTATTATAAACAATTTACCTTTTCTCCTGCTATTTAATTATGTTATGTATTACGAAATAAGTATTGTTTTTGGGTTTGGTTTAGTATACTCATTAAATTCATGTACTGGATTTTTTCATTTGTCAGTTTTGTTAATCTTTACTCCGTATACTATTAATAACTTAATGATAAATTTAATTATTTTTATAAATTTAATTATTTTTTCAAATCCCGTTAACAAAAAATCTGATAGATTAATGGGTAGATTAATTAATTGACTTATGTGTAAAAATTATAAGATGAAGAATAAAAAAGAAATTAAAAGATGAAAATGAATATGATGGGGTCTACTTTTTAAAAACGTGTAATTTCAACCACATGTTGACAACTCAAGTATGTGGTTGTTGTTTTAATAAAAAAAAAATTAAAATACTATTTCCTTGTATTTTTTCCCCTAATCACCCAAATATAAAGCAAACAAACTTCATGAGAAACCATTGATTAAGGCTTTGTTTGGTAAGATATTTCAGGTACCTATTTTTATCTAATGTAGCTTTTTTGACAAAAATTTCAGGTAGCTAATTTGTTTACATGTGTTTCGCTAGTAGCTTATTTGACCAAATAAGCTACCTCAAATGAGCATTTGAGATTTTAGGTACCTGATCTTGTATCATATTACTTTTTTACCCTTTCAATCTATAATATTAAACAATTATACTACCCTTATATGTAATTTCACAAAAAAATCAGCTACATTTTCAGCTAGTTTGCCAAACATTATTTATTAAATCAGTTACCTTATCAGGTCTTAATTTTCAGTTAGCTTTTCAGATTTCAGTTAACTTTTCAGTTTTCAGCTAACTTTTCAGATTTCAGTTACCTTTTCAACTAGTTTTAATAAATATAACATTAACATCTTATGAAACACATCTCATTAACCCAATTGAGACCGAAACGTTTTTCGCACTTTCTGACATATCGTGTGAAACATAGTTTCTTAGTTTCCCTTCTTCAGATAATTTAATCACCATATCTTTTCCTTCCAACTCCTTTTTTTTCACAATTTTTGCCATTTAGCCAAGATACAACACTAGGGAAAAGCCTAACTGCTTCCTTTTAGAATCATTGACAGTATAACTTGGTAATACTTGAGCTTGCTTGGATTATCCTTCATCTTCAGCAACTTCTGATAGGCCTTCTTCATGAACAACAGGGTGTAATTCTTCTGTAATTCCCGTGGCTGTTCAATGCAATTCCCAGCAAGGTGGTGTTTAGGGAAGTGTGATTAGAAAGAAGATGATGAAGGGAAGGGAAGAAGTTAAAGATTATTGTTGTCTTCAGTGATTTAATTTTTTTTCTAAAGCGTGACCTGACAAACACAAACAAGTAGTCAGTTAACCCGGTGTGTTGTGAAAAAAATGATTGCATAGTTCAGATTAATACGAGTTAAAGTATAAAATAGATTAAAATGAGAAGGGAAGCCATAAGATGGGTTATTCCTATTAAATAACCCATTTTTTTTCAAATCCATTAGGTATTAAGAGTGTATTTTACACAGTTTCGATCATAAACTATTGGCGGGTTATTTGAAATTTTGATAGTTTAGCTAGAAACCCCTGCAATTACAGAATAAACTTCGCGACCATTTTGCACTGGTAAAGAGGCTGATTCGATCTGCATCAGAATAAGGAAACAATCTATGGACTGTAAAATGATGATAGATCCATAACTACAATCTGGCCCCAGAAACAAAAAGTTTCTGCAAGTTAAAATCTAAATGTAAAAGTCCATTTCTTCAGTATCTAAAGAATATATATGGGATTAAGAAAGAAACCCTTTAAAAGAAAACAATTAAGATAGTTTCTTAAAATTCACCGTCAGTTCCGAGTTAAACAAGCTAATGGCATTATAGGCCTCTTCGTCCTTGCTTCATTCCCTCTAAATATATACACATTGTAACGGAGCCAGTAAGTGCAGCTCAGTCCTCAAGAAGGGGCGAAAGTCTTTGCCTGTGGTGCTTTTCCTCCTCCTTTGATGGAAACATTTGGGCCCTTGGGACCGCTGGTGGCTCGGCTCACGAGGTTCGAGTCCAGGAACAAAACAATAACAGTGATGTCATCGTGGAAATGACGGCGGACACCTCGGTCTATTTTCTTCAAGTCGGAATATCTCATTTCTCGCTTCTTTGCTGCTTCTTGAAGTGCAGTTTTTACCAACTTTTTGGCACTCCCCTGATATATTTAAAAAAATACTTAGTGAAGGCGGTAGGAAAATAAAATGCTCTTAAAATGATATAAGAACACTATTGTTGAACTCGTGAGAATGAATTCTTATAGTTGACACTTGACACCTCCAAAAGCTAAAAAGCATGACAACGCCATCACCCTAGTGCATTAAGGTTTCTGGCCATGATGCGGTAAAAGAGACGCGGATATATGCAGTCTTGCCGCTTCACACAGGAGGTGGTACATGTGACCCATCAAAAATTGGGTCGTGAATTACATAAAATTCCTGCTAATTCACAATATCAAACATGTGAATATAGTTTACTAAACCATTCACAATATCGAAGAACAAGAGTCTGACTCCATCAGTGTCTAAGGTCGGGGTCAGGGTGTGTGCAAAATACAAAACAAGAATAATGCATGATTTGACAATGTTAAAACAAAAGAAAAGCCTGACAATGCCAAAAAGAAAAGAAGGCACATAGAGAGCATCCACTTCTTTGTTATTCACCATAGCATAATTGTAATGAATCAAGGAATAAGGATAGATTACTAGTCAAATACAAGTCATGTAAGAGGGATAACTAAAACTGTATAAATCTATACAGAAATTGACGGATGTGCCTCAGAGGTGGATGCGTGTTAAATAAAGCCGTCCAGTAGATTTGAGAGGCCTTGTTTGAAATGTCAAGGGTGAGGCCGATAGGTGATAATACAAGAAAAACAGTTTCCAAATAAAGTAGATATATTTTGCAACTCAAACTACGTAAAACAAAGGCAGATGACTAGTAGCACACAAGATGTAATAATTCGATTTTGTCACTCTCCTTTTCCCCCTTTTAAGCAAGACTACTCCTTCCAAAGAGTCCTTAGGGCCTGATTAAACATGTCAATAGCCGGGTCTAATTTAAAACGTTAATTTGGCGGTTACCACACCAACAATACAGTGCACGAGTTCAAAGCAATACGCTTCACCCCTGGTAGATACCGCAAAGCTATCCCCATCCCCATTTCGCATTAAAAGTTCTATGGACCATTAAATTATGCAATACACACTCAAATATCTGATGAAGGTTGATGTTATTGGGAATCTTACATTACGTGGATTGTTTAGAACGATGTCAACAGCTTCTTGATTGGTAAGGTGCTCCCAAAGTCCATCAGAAGCAAAGATTACAAACTGGTCATGTGGTTGTAACTCCTGAACTGAAATTGATGGCTCCGAGCTCAAAATAGGTCTCTTTATAGGATCTCGCAGTCTGAACTTGCTGTACAGAGGTTCTCGGTTGTATTCCGCTTTCTTTAAATATACATCTCCTATGGATCTTGAAATCTGGACAATAAATACTCTCTTAAGGCAGTGAATTTGTTTCAAAAATAAAGTAGTAGAAGTGCACATTCATAGGAACTTACAGCTTACAGAACATTCATGACATGAAAATAGAGTTAATCAGCTTCAGTCATCTAAATGCGCCATAAAGAGGTTTGGAAGGGCGAGGAAAATAATGGGGGACAGTTTCCATCGTTCATTAGTAAGTCGATTCGGAGGCGACAGAGGAAGGGGGAATGGAGGAAAAAAAGATTCAGATTGGAAATACCATAATGTTTACTTAGCATTCTCTACTCCAAAGGCCCAAATCCCTGTCAACTTACGAAGTCACAAAAATATACTAACAGGTACCTCCAAAATTTGTTATCACAAGTGGTCATGTCAACTTTGATAAATGATTTCTCCAAATATATCAATAATACGGCTCGTCTTTATCATATGAACATGAAAATATCAACTTCAGGGAAATAAGATAACTGAGGGAGGATGGACTTGGCAATAAAATACAGAGTAAACATGGTCAAACAAATCAATCACACATAGCATGCTCAGTTTATTTAACTAATATGAGGTAATAGTAATGAAACGGTAATATAACAATATAGCTTTAATATAATTATTATAAAATACTACATCCGTGCCATTTATCTAATCACATTTGACTATTTTGGCCAAATGAGGTCAAGTTTGACCATTCATCTCTCCAAATATATTAACAACAAAATGAAAATTTTAGCGGGTTGATTTTATCAAAACTAACTATTTTCTTAATATCATTTTAATAGTTGTAACCATTGTATATAATCAGAAAATAACGGTAGACAATGGTAATGTTTGACCATGAAAGTTAAATGAGGAGAATATAAACGGGTTGAGGGAGGGACTTCAATTATGGACAGAAATAATACCTGTATAAGGCCCTTTACACGCCAAACATTATGCTTTAAAACTACAATATGGGGATCATCCGGATGTACAGCGCGTAGCTCTTGTCTCACAGACTCTATACATGCATTGTGTTCTGTTGAAAGCTGGACGGCAAGAACCTCTCCAGTCGCTTTTACTAGTCTACCCAGGACAGCACGAGAATCACCAAGGTTGGCGACATAGAGGGTCCCACTACATATTACTCCCACCAAACAGCATGAGCCAACCGCAGCAATCTGGGGGTTTACTGGCCATTGCTTGCTTACAACAGACAGAAACCCCTCTTCTGTTGCTTGAAGTGCCTTCCGAATTACATCGGCAGAAATGCACTGGTGTTCTGCCGCAAATCCTACACGAATTATCTTTGTTGAGATATGTTTCACGAAATTTATTTAAATAAACAAACATTACAAAAAAAAACTGAGTCATTTATCAAGTTCTTGATAGATAGCTCACCATATCACGTTAGTAATGTTAATTAAAGAAAATAAGTGTGAATTCACTTCGAACCAAATCAAATTGCAAGTAAGTGCAACAACAATATTAACCAGCGACTCAAAGGCTCCCGCAGTCCCGCTTATGGCGGGGTAAAAAGGGCCGGAGTATACATACCCCTACCCCTTGGTTAGAAACTAACACAGAGGACGTTTCGGCAAGGGATTTAGAAATAAAGGAACCACTAACAGAGCCATACAGAAAACAATTTCAAATTCTCAAATCCAAAATCAAACACATTACGAAAGAACCAGTTTTCTTCCTAACAAAAGATCCAGAGTAGATTTTTTTTTTGACAAGCTATACTCACAGTATCTCTAACTGGAAATTTTGCATGTTCTTATATCCATTCACATAGCACAAGCCAAGCTACAACCTTACATGAATGATTATGCTAAAAGTCACAGACTCACAGGGACTTCTAGCTATGAGTACAATTATGTTATCAATGTAGTAGGTAGTGCTTCAAAAGTTAAGAGTTTTGTTTTTACGTTAGCGTCTTTGTCAAATTGAAGAGCATGCGTTGAGTCATGTTATTGTCTAGAATATTAGTTAGAGAAAGGACTACTATGAAACTTCCTTTACCCCGGTACGCCAGTAGCTCAAAGGCTCTCACGTACGGGAGAGTAAAAGGGGATGAGATATTAAGATGTATGCACTCTTACGACCTAACTCCGATGTCAGGAAAATACATAAAGGTTGTTTTCGAAAGGTATATAGACAAATAAACAGATGAAAAACTTTGTTTTTTATATATCAATTCAACCTTACAAGGATGGTTCTACTTAAACCAACAGGAACTTCCAGCAGCAGTAAAATAATGTTCATGCAATTCCTGATGCAATTTTCATTTATGGGTCATCCGAAAACAGCTTCTTCGTGTTATTAAGACACAGTTAGGCTACCTATATCCGATCCCTTACCCCGAGCCCTTGAGGCACAAGGATAAAGTTGTTCAACACAAACAACAAACTGAAGAGCATCTATTAACAAAATTCAAAAGTATGATCAAATACTTACTGCGAAGATGATTAAAGAGATGAGCATTGATATAGCGCGATGTCTCTGGACCACCATGGCCATCATAGACGCCCACGAAAGTACCAAAAGGGCCCGAATCAAAAGAACCCAAGCTACCTGATTCGACTTGGCTTTGATCCTCGAGTAAATTATTGGCTTGAACAACAGCCATTGAAAACTCACCACTCACATGTTGCCCAGTGTCCTTGTACCATAGAAGCCCGTCTTGGCGCCCACCTGTATCCGAACCAGTGTTCGCTGAAGAACCCGAATTCGGACACAAACACGCCCTCAGAAAATTCATTAACTTGATAGCATACCTCATCTCAACCAAACAACCCTCCTAATTCCCCACATTTGATGTAAGATGTATACCAAACAACTTTTTACACCCCAAAAAACCCAAAACTCTTCCTAATTACAGTAATTACCCACTGATCTGATTTACAGTTCACTCTTGCACAATTTGCATTCAAAAGTAAGTCTATAACAGCATATAAACCTTACTGATTAATGCTACCTAGCATCAGTCACTTGATTTCACAAACCCTGAAAAAAATAAACAGAAAACCCATCAACATATTTGTAAACAAACCTTACAAATGACACTAATTCTCATTGAAGGCGGGCATATCCATCTTCAATGAAGACGGGCCGTGTTAACTCCCACAAAGAGGCAACCCGACCCGTCTTCAGTGAGACTGGCCGATTAAAAAATTGAATAAATTAACCAAATTTGCAAAAAAATTAAGGTGGTAAGAAGAAAAACCCAAACTTTATCTCTACTTTTTTCAGCAACATACAGTAGTAAGTCATTACTGAGTAAATTAATGGGAAAATCTGACATGATCCCAAATTTTAACTAAACCCCACAACAAAATTCAACCAACAAATCATTAGGGCTATTATTATTTTATTATAATTAGTATTATTATACAACCCAAACAAACAAAAAAAGCAACACAAATTATAGCATAGATTAATTGGTTAAACACTCATTTACTACAGTTAATAAATTTTTACCTTATAATAAGGGGTGTCCACAATAAATCAAAAGAAATACTGAATTTTGAAGAAGGGTTTTTGATTAGTAGCTGAAAAGTTGGGTAAATGATCAAAAAGATTTCACCTTTTTCTATTAATATGATTAGTGATGCATAGAATTAAAGTGAAACATGAAGATTTCTGGGTTTTTAATGAAATTAATTGAAAAATTGAGAAAAGAGTAAAGGAAGAAAGGAAGGATGATATGGAGGACTTCAGCAGACAAACCCCATTAAAAACCAACAATGGAGAGTTTGGAGACAGCAAAGCAATGGGCCCACACTCAATTGAATGAACCAAGGTGAATTTAATTTTATTTTATTTTATTATTTTTAAAGGAATTTTTAGAGGAAACCCTTTTGATTTTGGTAATAAAAAAAGCTAGATTTATGGGATTGAAATATTGTATGAATAAAGGGAAGAGTCAATGAAGGTTCATTTGGTCCCTTTGTTCCCTCATCTTGGTTTCTTATTATTGATATATATATACATGTATATGACTTAAATTTATATTTTTATTGGTGAGATTTTCTTTTCAAATTGGATTTGTCTTTTGAAGATCAAATTTAAGGAAGCTTCATTAACTTGAACTGGTCTTGATTCGCATAACCTAATAAGCGAGATTGTTAGTTTTAAAGTAGAGTGCGTATTATCATGTTTTCAATTATATGTCATTACTTAATGTAATTATAAAACATTACTCTAAAATTAGTGACTTTTAAAATATGGAATGGTGAAAATTATGCGAATATAAAATAAGGTAAGACAGTTACTCTAAACTCATATCCAATTTTAATCTAATTGGTGAGTTTATGCATATGAAGCTATGGATGAAATCAAGTTGATTGAAATTTGAGGGATACTAATTTAGGTGTTGTCAAAAGCATCATTAACATGATGGGTAAAGGGCTAAAGTCATTTTTTGAAGAAGCTTTGTTTGCTAAGGGATGGATAAAACATATCATTGCACAATTGAGGATAGCAATGCATAACAAACATTAGGTATAGAATATAGATCTCTAAAGATGGAGTTCTTTTTTAAAATTATCACGTGTATGTTTATAATATGGAGTAGTTAAGTAGTAGTCCTACACTTCTACTATTTAGTTCAACTATTAATAGCTATTGTGGATGAATTAATTAGTTATCATTTAAGTTAACTTGTTTTTATACTGAATTTAAATGCAGTTAATATAATTTAAAAGTAATTGTGAGACATTATATTTTAAAATGGTCATCTCCTTATTACTTTCTATTTTTTTACAAACGCACCCCTTTTAAATCTATTCTTTTGCGGAACAATACCCAAAGTAAGTTTCCGGTAAAAAAAGTCAACTTTTAGAGAGTTGACCTATGTTGAAAAGGGAATTTAAGAGACATGTACATAATCTAGAGGTAGCCACTGGGGCGAGTTCAGGCCGACCCGGGAACAGGCAGGTTTATCCCAACTCAACCTTAAATCGACCACTGGGGGTGGAGTAGGAGGTCAGTCGGTTCAAGGGAATATCTACCCTTAACCAACCCTTGGAATGGGGCAGGCTTTACTCGTTTTTTTTTTACTTAGTTTTCTAACTCATAATTACCTTCCTTTAACCTCATTTACTTTGTTATTTTCGGGTCAATCATGTCCGATTATTTCAGATCGTGTCATTTTCGGTCAATAATTACGAGAGAAAAGTTACATTTTAGATTATTACCGGCCTATGTATAGGTTGGTTTTGATAATTGATTCTTTATTTTAACGTAATAATAATATTAAGTGTCATTTCATATATTATTTCATCTCATTCTGGGCCAACTTATAAAATTAAGTTGTGTCGAGTCATTTCGAGTTGGGTGGTTTCAGATCGGGTCATATTGGGCTGGGTAGGGTCAATTATGGGTCAACATAGCCCGGGTTATGTTGAGTCAATTCGATTATCAGGTCACATTCGCGTGCTTTTATTGGGATCACATTTTAATGATTATGTTATTAGAGGTGACCACTTGCACATGTTGACCTTGCCCGACCTGCCTCTCGGTTCTATATTTTATAGAGACGCCTGACCCGCCCCTTGTACTGCCCGGAAAGAGTCAAGGTCCAAAAAAAAATGACTCGGTCGTCCGCCATTTGACCCTTGAACCAGTTCGGACCGGCAAGCCTGCCCAACCCCAAGGGTCGAGTTGGGTGAACTCGGTCCGCCTCCAGGTCAGCCCGACTAGGCTCGAACCTACCCATGAGGCCACCTTTAGATTATGTACGAGTCTATTAATTTTCTCTTTCCAACATAGGTCAACTACTGCTACAAGTTAACTTTTTCTGCCGGAAATTCACTTTGGGTGGTGTTTTGCAAAAAAAAAAAAAATAGATTTAAAATTTTGTGTGTTTACAAGAAATAGAAAGTAACTAAAGGTTTCATAAGTTGACCATTAAGTTGACCGCTTTAAAAGGTAGTGTTTCGCAATTTATGTAACACCCCGGCCCAAACCTCGGGTCGGGAGCAGTCACTCACGGTAGCTCGTCAGGCTGTGTACATGGCCCACAGATCAACACGGGTCCTTTCTAACACATTTTGTGCGCACTCATGCGCATCCCGGAAACCTTCCCAGGAAGTAACTCATTCTAAGACTATCCTCAGTCAAGCACGCTTAACTTTAAAGTTCTTTTGCATGGATAACCGGAAAAGAAAGTGTACTTTGTTGATATCAGTAGTACTTTCAATCCCTCAAGCACTAGTCATATTTTAAGCCTATTAATGAATTTCTTCAGGGGCACCCCACGCATGGAGTATTACAATGTATCCTATAATTTAACAAATTTTGATGGAAAACAAAACTGAAATGTGAAGATAACAGAAAAAACAATTTGTATTTTTTTGCTTAACTATATATATATACTCCAATACTCCAATTCTAACACATTACTGGTGGATCTAAAGATTCTTTCACATGTCCCCATGAAATGTAAATAATATTCTTACCTAGAAAGTAAATTTTATTTGTTTTAACCTGGAAATTGGATATACACAAAAAGTTTCAATTTCTAATGTCCTAGGAGCATTCATAATAGAGAGGATGTAGCTTCATCTTAGCACACATTCTCCTTTAAGAGGAGGTCCTCTCTATTGTGGAGCATGTATATAACATCCTCTTAGCAAGAAGATGTTCTCTACTTCCTCTAAAATTAAAGAAAATAGAACATTGACCCTTATTCCAACTATCTACTAATATCTTCCCATGTGGATTATTGACATTTTTTTTTTCATTTGTAACAAGTTAAAATGCAAATAAATGGGTAGAGGATGTCAGGATGGATAAGAGGATTCTCTCTATTGTGGGCAAAAATATATAAGACGATGATGAATATAGTGGAAATAAAGGTGGGTCATAGAGAATATGTGGTGTCAAAAAATGATAGGGTGAAAGAAAAAATAAGAGGATTATTTCATCATCTCTATTGTGAATACTCTAAGAGCATCCACAATAGAGAGGATGTAGCCTTCTCTTAGCCCTCTCTCTCCTCTAAGAGAAGCTCCTCGCCTACTCTCTATTGTGGAGCATGTATAGAACATCCTCTTAGATAAGAGGATGTTCACTACTTCCTCTAAAAGTAGAGGAAGTAGAACATTGGTCGTTGTGACAACTATCTACTCATATCTTCTCATGTGGATTATTTCATTTTTTTTTCTTTTGTAACAAGTTGAAATGTAAATAAATAGATAGATGATGGATAAGAGGATCCTCTTTATTGTTGGCAAAAACATATAAGAAGATGATGAGGATAATGAAAATGAAGGTGGATCATAGAAAAGGGATTGCGTTAAAAAATACTCCCTCTCATCCACACCAAAGGTAACATTGGGTTTTTCACACTTGTCGAGGCGCGTTTTGCAACGTGAATATCTTTAGTTACACATTATTAAAATTTATAATAATTTGATATTCTTATAGTATTCATGATGATGAATCAAACAAGATCTCGCATGACTATATTTTCTCTTATATATTAGGAATAATAGCAAAGATTCTCCACTCTCATGAATAGTGCAAAAAGCTCAATGTTACCTTTGGTCTGGATGTGAGGGAGTAATAAGGTAAAATAAAAAATAAAAGGATCATTTCATCTCTCAATTGTAGATGTTGTAAGGGGTAAGGCCCCTAAATCCCTAATCCCTAATATATATAGATAGATCCACCATTATCACGTTTTTTTAATAATCCAAATAGTATTTTCTGATAAAGGGTTATGTATCCGACCCTAAACCCTGTATGGCTTTACCCCTTTACGCATGTGTTATACTGACTATTACCCAACCTTTAATTAGCCAATTATGCATTTCTAACCCAAATTCTCATTTGTGACGGACCGACCCGTCATAAGCTTGCGACGAGTCAAATCTCTCTCACAAATAGCAAGTGGGAGGTAAGTGATGTGCAAATGGAGCCCCCACTTGCTTTGCCCCTTGCTCTTTGTGAGGGGGATTTGACCCATCGCAACCTTGCGACGGATCCCCCCATCAAAAACGAGACTTATTGCATTTCTAATACCTCAAGGCCTCAAGTTGTTGACCTATCAACCTATCAATAGTTCAATCCTACTGTTTTGCAGTTTAATTGGATTTAAATAAAGAAAAACAAAATATTCAAGACCTTAGAATTAGATAAGCATAGATACGATTCGCTTTCATTTACTTATAAAGTATTTTTATAATTTGGATAAAAAAAAGTGGAGTATTATACTCCATCCGTCCCGAGCAATTGTTGTCTTATTTCTTTTTTGAGTGTTTCAGTCAATTGTTGTCCTTTTTATATTTGAAAGGATTTCTATGAGTAATTTGATCACCCAACGAGACTATTGTTTACTTGTCATTCACTAAGTGAAATTACAAATGAGTTCCCACCATCTCCTTGGTCTTTGTGCCAAAATAAAAGGGTAACAGTTAACCAAAATAAAGAGAGTAATTGATTCCAAGTACATATCATATTCATGTTCAAGTTAAACAATTTTTAAAAATACCTTATATCGATTTCAACAAGGCTTATTTTTTCTCTCAAAATTCACCATATATTCAAGTTACTAATATCAATGCTTACAAGGACAATCGATTGAATACATTAGATAATTCTAGTCTCATTCTTAAGATCATGAATGTGAGTAGGACTAGATATCTAGAATGACAACTATTTTTGCAAGGCTCCATCAATACACCACATCTAGCCATCTATCGTAAATGGTTAAAACGACCCTATTGTTTATTGTATATAATAACGAGTAATCCCCTCATTACAGATACAGATGTTCAGAAGAAATAAACAACCGATAAAGAAAATTTGCTTTATTTCATGTGCAAGGAAGCAATGAAACTAACTAATAACCCTATAATAAGGCTCTAACCAATATAGTGACGAATAACGTTATAAAGTTATTAACTTACATATAAACATACAACTTTAGTACATAACTTAATCCTCAACCTTGTTTAACTCTATGATTGGATGATAAATATTTAATTTTATTTATTAAATTAAAATTTAAAACCATTCTTATTTTTACTTCAGTCATTGCATATATTTAACCACTATCCTTAATCCCAATCAACCACACCAAAATAATATTTAAGAGAATTATTATCTAACTTCTCTTCTACCTCTCCTCTAACCGCCGATTCCGACCCACAAAATACTCCTTGTCTCCCTCCTATTCACATTGATCTTCCCCTTTCATATTGGCCCAAAGATTAAGGGAGTGAATATTAACCATACAAACACACTATCCCACAAACAATTAAATTTGGACCACACAAAACATCCCAAACAGTTGGTCTTGCTTCACACGGACCATTTTGGTCTGAAGCAATAAGACGGGATTTTGTAACCACTTTACAGTTAGATGTAACCACTATTGAAAACAAGTTGATATAAGCTGTGGTTACATTTTATCAAAAAGTGGCAACATAATCCCGTCTTATTTTTCAGACGGAATTAGTCCGTCTGAAATAAGAATTTGTGCATCCCAAATAGGGAAATAGGGAAAATAACATGAATAACCGCTTTTGGAAATAGGGAAGATCATTGTGAATAGAAGGGAGTATATATTAGTTTAATATGTTGTAAGAGAGTATGAAAAGAAGGTATGGAAGAAGGTTGGAAGGAGAATATGGATAATAACCCTCAATATTTAAACATAGCTTAAACATCCTAACGAGAGTCGGGTGTGGATATCACCCTTTATCACACCATGTAGTACTAGTTTATCCCTCCCAAACCCATTTTTGAAAAGATGTTGCAACGAACATTTCTAGTCCCCATCTAATTTTTATTTTTATTTTTTTTGGCATCAGTAAAAATATTGTAGCTTATACAATACATACCCGACTCGCGGAGTCGGATTTTATTATTACATTATTTGAAAAATAAACTAAACTAGAAATGGGGCTGATAAACATAGTCCTCATCTAATTGGAATACCAAAATTGAAATAAGTGTAAATAAGCCTTTCAGAAGCATAAAAGGATAATCTTTGATAACCCATTCTTCCATGTCCGCTTATATCTAATACGAGTACATTATGCATAAATACATACTGATTATTATGTGGACCTTTCGAAACTTATTATCACTCAATTTTGTCTTTTCTTTGATGTTTCTGTTGTCATAGGCTACGAGTGAGAGTGACAAATAAATTTCAAAAACTGTAAGTTTATTCAAACATTATAATTGTGCACAAATTTTCATTTAAAAATCGGGTCAAGCCCCCTCACAAGAAAGTAAGTGGGATAAATGAGGGCTTTTTTGTGAGAAAGTTTGCCCATCTAAAACATTTAGACGGTCTAAGACATGCTTAAAATTGTGATTGGAGTGAAAGTATTTTCTAGTGTTATGAACTTATGGTGTTTACCTGGGGTTTATTTGATTGATTGGTTTTTTTGATTGAAGGAAAGTATTCTAGTGACGGTTCGCTCTCACTTTTCATTTCATAGAGTCCTATTTATATACTAAAATGCTAAATCAATCACTCCAAAAGGATCATCTCAATTTCGTTTCTCCCTATTTCGGCCTCTCTAAAAATCATATAATAGTACTTTACATTTTATATTTATTATCTCTTTATTTTCATATATAAACTTGGAATCGTTGGATGACACCATAATACAATTTGGATTGTTGAAAGGAAACGAATCATCTATATCTTTTAGGAAATAGAGAGGGTCTCTAGAGTACATTGCTCTTTAAAACCTCGGCTTTTTAGCTAGATAATTATGGAAACAAAAGTAGAAAGATAGAGTCTTGCTTAAGATAGAGTCTTGTCTCAAATCTTAAAACGGGTCAAACAGTAACACATGAGGGTAATAAAGTGTTATTTTCTAGAAAACAAGTCGGTTAATTTGGTATGTTTATAACCCGTCTGAAATGAAAATTTGTTTTATAATTGGGGAGTTGGGGTGACTTTTGATAATTGGTTATGGCTTAAGGCTTAAGGCTTAAGGGTTATGAGTTATGAGTTATGAGTTATGGAGAAGATAGTAATGGAAAGTAAGTATCGAACATATAATGGATGGATGATGACATAAATAAGAAGGGGGTCATTGACCACGTGAGTTGTTTATGGGTGTTGAATGGCTGGATTTGTGGGGTTCGGTTCTCGACAAACAACAACAACAACAACAACCCACTCGTGCATTTTCCTTCCTATCACATCCATATTCATCGGAATCCATATGTACCTTCTCAATCATTCTTCTTCCAACCATTTAAACCATTAATATCAATCCCTACATTGTAGGGTTGTTTATATATCTCATGGATTGCTTCTTCATTCTGTCGATGTCTAACTGGTTTGTGGCGGGGCGGGTTCACATCATCAGCTTTGGCACCGGGTTTTGCGTGGATTTGAATCCGACATAATTATGAGGGCCATAGAACTCCCTTTAATAAGTTTCAATACGACTGCATTCCCATTTCAGAGATTCAAAACATAAGACAATCCGACTCCTTCATAAGTTTTAGTATGGCAGCGGTTTACTACTAAAAACCTGATTCAAGTTCTACATTCAATCACTAATATGTGGAGAAAAATGAAAGTTTGACTAAAAACGAAAAATCACTTATCATGGCAAGTCAATACCTACAAATAACATGAAAACGATTTAAAGATTCCAAGCATGAGTTTGATTTTAAAAATATTTTAGCGTAAGATGGTCTCAGATAATCTAATAGGTCCGATCTGTTTATATAGATCACAAGTTTGAACAAGATGACCCATTAATATAAACAAGGATAACTAAGTCAATGGCAATCATAACTAAGAAGAAGAATGAGCCCGTTCACATAATCCGACATGGACAACTCTCAATGATCACACGACACACAATAATCTAATAGCTAAACAAACCAAACAAGGTATGCACATATGCAAACTGATACTGGATACGCTACTACTATATATGAAGAGTGGCGTGACTAGCTCAATGCTTGGGACCCAAGAGAGCAATAAGGAATTTTCGATAGTTGCCTGATGTTTCTGAGTGAACCGCATCTACCAATGACTTCTTGTACTTCTTTTCATACTCTGCCTTTATGTACTGCATATCGATCTCTGTCCTTGTCACGATTACCCTGATAAGTGCTGTGTCACTGGTTCCCAAACCCTTCATTGCTTTGCGTAATACCTGTCATACGACCAATGAAAACTTAAGCAGTGAACTTCGACTAATATCCAACCAAACGTTGGAGTATACATGAATTACTCTCTAGTAGCAGGAACTCAGAGAAAAGACCAATTTGACACGGATCACACCTTGCAAACATAGTTCCTATATTTCCTGTGCATTTTTAATTATCAACTATTGATTTGGAGCGGGTATGGGTTGGCTGTGATGGTTAAAAAATGAGCTAGTAACTTACGGATTTCAGATCCAAATCCATCCGGGGGCAATTTGAATTGGGATTATGCATTTTTGAGTCAGGATCTGTCATTCTTACTAAACGTATGCAGTTTCCAGGCTTTCAAATGTGTTTTTGGAGTGCAAGTATGTAACCAATGCGCGCCAAAGGTAGTGGCTACAGGCTATCAACGTTAAACCTAAAAAAACATTTCCTCATGACTTGTAGCAAAAGTTTTACCCTTAAAACGACACATTTACAGTACCACAAATAATTTGCCATCCTATCAAAAGAAGTTTACATGCATCATGAGATGCCAATGACAAAATAATGACATAAGGCACTAGGCTATCGCTATTCGCTATCACACTGTCAGCGACAAGATAGGGGGTCTCAAATACTGGAGGAGACCATAAGTTGTGTTTTCTAAGACTTTGTAATGAACATATAAACTTATCTTGTCTCTGGGAACTTGACGCCAAGTCCCCTACAAAACTGTCGCCACGACCATTGATTTAAATGGTCTCAAGCATCTTTCAGCTATCATTCAAGAAGAGTAAAATATCATTACATCAAAGCAGCAAAAACAGCCAAGTGCCCACATCACGATAAAAAAGAATAACATACAGAGTTACAGACAATAATTGATAAGAGCATCCTACTGTATCTCACACCTCCATGCTGAAGTTGATGTCAAACAGTAATATCACAGTTTGACTAATACTGGGCTATGTATATTTGGAAATATATGTGCACGGATTGAAGATACGAAGTACTAAAAATATTAAAGTAGCTGCAATAAAGGAAGGACGGAAGGAATTCACTTCATAATTCAGCAAAATAAAGCACTGTTATCCTCTTAACGAATGCTTTAAGAACTAAAGCTTCCAAAAAAGAAAGTAAGTTGATTTCAGCTGAACTTGCAAAAGCAGAGACCAAACACTCAAGTAGATGTTAATTACCTTGGCAAAGTATTTGGCAGGATTTTCTGCACATCTTAAGATTGTCAAAAGACCATACTCGAACAGCCCTGAGGTTTCCTTCTTTATAGCCTGCGCAAATAAAAATCAATCAAAAAGCAAAGGAATCGGAGTTAAAGGATGAAAGAGCTTTGTATAACACGTGAATACCTTTTCGAGAGAATTTCCATGCATATTCTTGTAATTTAAATCAACAGCTGCCAAGTGTGCCCTGCTTCTCTCACTGAAAATCCTTATGAAAGTGTTCTCATCAGTTCCCAACCTTTTCTCCCCAGCTCTGTAGAGTTCATTTGCATCGTTTTGAGCAATCATTGGATCAACTTCGAAACCTTCATAGCGCTGTATGCTTACATATGATAGCAAAAGCTGCAAAAGAGTATCAACATCTTATATCTACCACAGCAATACACAATCAGTTACGTAACTACGGACGAGGAATCGAGGATAAGTGATGATACAAGTCAACACTTGAAAACAAAAATTGTCAATCAAGACCCAGCAACTATCTGTTAGCTACTAATATAGTTCCCTAAGTTAGCTTTCTAGTTTTGCACATACACATGCTTAATCTTTCAGCGGAATATACAACAAAGAATTATCTTTCAACCTCATATACCATGGGATAAGAGCATTAGGTTCCACAATGCAAATTTTTGCAACAAACTCGGAATATTTAGGGGGTCATTTTGCTAGTGTCAGAAACACGAAAGAAGGATGACTAGAGCGGGAAGGGCACATGTTGTCCTGTACCTTCCTCCTGCTCCTGTGGTTGTTTGAAAATGATTGACTGCTATTCAGAGGCGTCAAAGAGGGGGTTCCAAAAGGTTTTTAGAACCGGGGCCTATAACATAAAACGACCTCAAATTGATCGATCCCTATTAACATCGTACTAAAAAAAACTTTATTCAAGTGAAACCTTAACTTATACAATTTGAAAATTATTTTGAGATTATAGTCTTGTATTTTTCCTAAGAAAAAAATTGCATTAAATTGAGTGATTGAATAATTGAGTAATTGAATAGCGCTTAAGAACAAGGAAATTTGTATTGTTTAATATAACATGGTTTCCTTATACTTTTGGAGGCTCATTTTGACATTTAGAACATGGCCTCTCAAACCTATTAGACAGCCCTGCTGCTACTTTCCAATATAAGAAGTGTACGCAATTTAGCGAGTTTTGCATCATTCCATCTTACTCTAAAGCCAGCTAGTTCATCTTCGGCTTCATTAGAAATTTGCTAGCCCCCTTCTACTATTTAAAATTTCATTACAAACCAGTTAGGGTATTAAGTTGTTAAAGCTTCCTAACAACATACCATTCACAGTTGACACATCACACAATGTTTCTTGTTAGCACTACAAAGCAGTATCATTCACAAATAACTCATCAATTTCAGCTAAAAGTATGCACCCTTAGTACTACATACCATTTTTATCTTAAATATGGCGAAATGTAAGCATTACGACAGTACCTTCTTATGATCTCCAGAGGCATGTCGTTCCAGATCATGCTCAAGGTAGGATCCAAACCTCTGCAGATAAATCTGCTTGAAGATCTGTATCTGGGAAGGGGTACGGGAGCATATTACTTCAGTGGCAGCTCTGAGATCGACATTATCTTCACTAAGTGTCTGTCTCATAACATGAGCATCACGAGATGCTGGATCTTGCATCCAGAGTAAAACTGCATCCTTGCAAAAGAAATTATACAGGTGATTAATAATGCTTGTCATTCAGAAGAGTGGACGGCTGGACGCCTTCAAAATGATTTGGGGAAAGGAAAAATGAAATTTCATTCTTTCTTATCTATAACAGCATTACCCCCAATAGGCGATAACTTAAGGGCCCCCATCGATGAAAATGAAAACTGTACCGGGGTCGGACGTACAAGGTCTTACCCAAACAGCACAAAAAGGCAGTTTCCACACCACCCAAAATGAAAACTACGTTGAGAAGCAACCATTATGAGTACTTCACAGTTCACAATAAACACAAATAATCGAGTAAGTCATTTTGCGTATTCCATATTTTGCCAGTTGTAGTAGCTATTCAACAATGTCATACCTCCAGCTTTCCACTAAGCTCCTTTTTTAAACGTTTGAGCATATCTTCATGGTACAAAGCTCTAAATTCCTGCTGAATAATACCGCGTTGTGTAGCATCACGGTGAGCGAGAATACTGATCACAGCTGCAGTGTCACATCCAAACCCTGGTACCAAACGTACGTTAGATAAGAGAATAAAACCCATCTTCAAAGTTCAAATGAAAATCTCGCTAATGACTAATCTATATCCACCTACAAGAAAGTCCAATGATATTTCTAGACATTGGAGTATATATTGCAGCACTCATAGTTTACATAAAATTCATGCCGGCTAACTTGATCTGACCATGCTGATATCGGCCATAATATTAAGCTCATAATCTATAAACAAGGCTAATATGTTAAAGCACGAGAATATTTTGGATACACCAACAGGGTTTGTCTTTGACTACAATGTATGGTTACATATTATACTCGATATACCTACCAATATACACGCTTAAGTACGTGTGGACACCAAAATTTTATATTTTGGTATCTATTTGTTTTACTCCCGTACTTAAGCGGTGTATTGTGATCATATTTTAGTATTTAGAGATGATTATCGATAAATATTGTGATCATATCTTAGGAAACTCTAGAATATTCTAGATTACCCTCCAAGCTACTTTACTATGAATGTTAGGATGGACTAAGTCACAAAAAGACCATATCGTCTCCCTACACGAATAAGTCGATAACACCCTGTTATAACAGAATCGAGAAAAGACAAATAAAGAACAACAAAGACAATAACGCACAGATTTAACGTGTTTCACTAACGATGTGTTAGCTACGTCAATAACTGCTACGACTCTCTCTAAGAGTAGATAGAGAAAACCTACAAAGGCACAAAACAGATCATAGGCCCAAAGCAGATTCCGAGCCCAAACAGATAAAACGAGACACCCGAGTGACAACTCAAAGTGACAACTAAACTGATTTAAGGCATAAATCCAACACGCCCCGTAGTCACTATCAAAACATAGTATTTAGGATGGAATCAAGAGATCTACCAAAATTATAACCCTGGATCTTTCGATTATAAAATAAATCTCTTTTTTTCCATATTACTTTGTTCCTCTTTACTTCGTACTCCGTATTATTTATCGCAGGTACAGTTTTTATGGTTTATAGTACGTACACAATTATAAGTTTCTATTTTGTGTGTCAAACTATTAGTCACAAGGGCAATACAATATCCGTAACCTATCGTCCACCATAACTCCGTCTTAATCACTAAGTCATAACAATTATACGAGTAATTAACTCGTTACCTACATTCCATCGATGAGAAGAAAGAATGTGGGTAATCCTCGCGAAATTAACAATCAGACAATTAAATATAAACAAAATAAAAAAGAATCGGTATTTAAAAAAAGAGGGAGGAGAAACCTTTGAAGGCTTTGTAGAGTTGAAGGGCGTCGTCGCGAGGAGAGAGAGCAACGGGAGGAACGCTTAAAGTCGACATATTCCGTAATCCTGGAAAAAAGGTGATCAGGGAAAATGGGTAACGTATGAAGGTGGGACAACAACTACCAAACACCTCAAACGTATGCTGTGTCACGCTTTGACACATGGCGTCCGTAAACTTCATGCTTAAATAAATACAAACTCGCGTCCGCGTAAGCTTCCCGCGTATCTTATCTTTTTCTACTCCTATTTTGAGCTCTTTTAAAATGGAGTACATTTTTTAAGAAATTATTTTTAAAATAATGCTTAAAAAATAAATATTTGTCGTTTTGAGTCGAGTTTAAAATTATTTATTAAAATGGTGTTCACGTAGGCTCCGATTTTTAAAACCTGAAACACGGAACAAGCACGCCATTGGGAATGGCGTGTTTAATTTTTTTTTATTTTTTAAAATTGTTCATCACAAACACGCCATTTCGAACTGCGTGTCTCATTTAGAAAACTCGTCATACCCAATGGCGTGTTTGATTTTAATCCATTTTTGTAAGTTTGCATTTTTCTACTTACTAGAAACACGCCATTGCCAATGGCGTTTTTCCTCCGTGTTTTTGGTTCGCGAACTCTGAGTCTATGTGGACACCATTTTGATAAATAGTTTTAAACTCGACCAAAAACGACAAATACTTATTTTATGATCATTATTTTAAAAATGCTTTCATTTTTAAATTACTCACTTTTAGAATTTTTTGTTAAAATTACTCCCTTAAATTACATTTTTTTTGCTAAGATTGATTCAAAACTGCAATTTAAGTGATTTAGTTCCTTTGTTTTTACATGTTTATGCCTTCCTTTATTCACTTTTGTTTCGATTTTGTGTTTCATAATATGATTAGATGTCATTATATCTTAGAAAGTCTATACTCGCTTTTGTGTGCAATTGTGTAGATTCGATGCGATTTGGATGCCTTGTAAAGGAAAATTGACTCGGCATTTGAAGAATATATGCTTGACATGAAAACAAAGATATAAACAAGAATGAATGTCAAATAAATTAGTTGGAAATTCCAAACGAATGTGAAATGAGAAGAAAGAATGGTTGCTTTCACAAGTGTGAACTTCAAACTTGAATATCTTGAGTTCTACAACTTATATCAGAGTAATTCACATGGCAAAAGAAAGCTCTTTCTCTTAGCTTTCCGATGATAGGTCACACGTCGAACTCCGATAAGCAACGAAAAAATGGCAGCTGTTTGAAACTCATTGCGCGGAGCTGAGAACCCGACTCGATCAAGTAGATTCAGTTTTGCTCGATAGAGCAACCCAATGCCTGATGAGTTACGAGTTTCCTAAAATCGGTTTAGTTAATTATTGTTTTAGTATAAATACAAATCTCGTCTTTCATAATTAGGTTATGCTTTTTATTACTTAGAAACTCTTAGAAGACCTAATATTATTATTAGCTATCATATTGCTTCAAACTTTTGGAAGATCTTTCAATCTTATAATCGGTAATTACTACTTTACATTGTTACTCAAGTTTTAATCCTTAGTTATCTCAATTGCTTTGTTATTAACTTTTTCATATGTTTTTAATTATGTTTTGTATGGGTTTAATTGTTGTTAGTTTAATAAATATGACAAGCTAAACTTTAATCAAAGGTTGAAAGGGGATATAGCATTGTTACAAGGGCTGATTGATTTTTAATCACATGGTTATCGTTTGATTATCGTCTTAAACCTAGTTGATTAATTACTGGTCAGGATTAAGTAACTAGTCTCACAAATTAGGATTTTCACCGACATGGTTAATATTAATATAGGCTACGATAATTGAATAAGAACTCGTTTAATGATAGCGATCGCATGTTAAATTGTACATTTAAAGCACATAATTGAATCGATCGATCTTTTGACCTTAGATAACTTTATTGGATGTTAATTGATTATTCCTCTATCCCCTAATAATAATCCAATTGAACCTGAGACCCTAGACTAATAATCTTATTGAATTCATCTTTTGTCATTATAATATTACCATTAGTTTAGAAACAAAAATTAAAACCCTAGATTTGTTACCTTTAAGACGGACTTAGTTATTAGCAAATTAGATTATTACGACCTCCATTTAAATTTGATACCCTGCTTACCACTGACTATTAGTTAGTATTAAGTTAGGTTTACTTTGATTTAGGGGACACGACTTTACCCTTATCAAATTTGGCGCCGTTGTCGGGGAGGCAACAATTTTCTGTTTGTTTATAATTTAGTTTGTCTTTTTGTCTCAGGGAACTCTAGTTCCTTGAGACCGTTCTTTTGTGTTTGTTGATGCCCAGGTCTCTCAGGTCCGAGCTCGTACCATTCGCTCTTGGGGCAGAAAAGACTCTCCGTGCTAGACGGAACTTTTGGAAGGAAATCTGTCAAGCAGAAGACTTGAGTATGCTTGACTCCGTCTACGCCGATTTTGTTGCAGAAAATCAGTCCTTAAAAGAGGATACTTCTCTTTCTACCGTTACTACAATCATGTCTACTCTAGCCAGCCATTCAGAACCCGCCATTACATCCATTCCCAGAGGATTCAAACTCCCAACTACAGATGATGGTACTTTTTAGATTCGCCCGTCTTACATCAATTTGGTGGAGCGAAGTATGTTTGGAGGGGGTTCTAATGAGGATCCTGCTAAATATATGGAGAAATTCACTAATTATTGTTGCTTGATTCCCTTAAAAGCTGGAGTAACGCAAGAACAAGTCAAGTAGGTGCTTTTCCCTTTCTCTCTACGGGATTGGGCAGCGGATTGGTTGGGTGAATTAGACACGGAGGCAATGGGTATCACCGATAAGAATTCTCTAGCTCTTGCCTTCTATAAGAGGTACTTCCCACCGCAAAAAATCAAAGCCATAAGGGGTCAAATTACAAGTTTCAAACAAGGTCCCACTGAAAACTTCAATGAGGCATGGGTTCGCTTCAAGAACTAGTCAAATATGTCCCACATCATGGTTTTGAGACTTGGTTCTTATGCAACCAATTCTATAACGGGTTGTATGATGATCATAGAGCCTTGCTAGATTCTTCTGCCAATGGGAGGTTTTAAAATAATACAACTGATGTTAATGCATGGAAGTTAATTGATGAGATAGCTACTCACACTGCTGAGTATGGTAACCCATAGGCAATGTGAGAGGCAATGACTGCCAATTGGAGGCAATGACTGCCCAAATTGCAGAATTGTAAACTTCATAATCTTTGAGAAATAAGCAAAGGGTTCATGTCATGGTTCAACAAGAGGTAGATTGTGAGAGATGTAGTACCGGGGGGATAATGCGGTCGAATGTATGAGTAAAGGTTGAACAAGTCCTTGTTTTTCAGTCTTTTAAGCAAGGTAGTCCGTACTCTAATTTTTATAACGAGAGGACAAGGGAGCATCCAAACTTCTCCTATCGAAGTCAAAATGTCCTTAACCCTACCCCGCCACCGCCTCAGCAGCAGGGTTCATCACATGTGACCTATTACAAAGGGCCAGTTGGCAAGTCAAAATCCACAAAGGCAGCCGGGAAATCTTCCTCCTCAAGGACAACCCCCACATGAGCAAGCAAATGCTACTACCTTGAGGAGTGGGACACATTAAAAAGGCCCAACGATGCCTATTGAAGAGGGTGAAACGACGAAAGCTTGGAGGTATCTTGTCAAACTAAGAAAAACGACGAAATAGTGCTTGAAAAAAAGGTTGCTCGATCGAGCAACACCCCCTACTCGATCGAGCAACCCTAGAAAAGCCGAAAATTCTGCTCGATCGAGCGTGACGTCATCACGAGTCAATCGAGAAAGAGCAAGCTGCTCGATCGAGCATCCTTCAAAATAGGCTCAATTCTTCTTATGTTCATCATTTCTTCTCCAATGCTCTCGATTCTCGTGCCAGGTCTTCTATGATCCGACTCCGCTATGCTCCATAGTAACTTAAAAAGCTCCAAATGCATCCAATCTGCATTAGATCATAACAGAAGCGGCATAATCAATATTCTAACTAAGTAGCATAGAAATAAGCAAGGAATGACGCGAAATCGACTATGTATTTAAGGGAAGCATAAAACATGCATATAAATAGTAGTCATCAAACCAGGTTTTCTATTTGGCGTCGTTGCCGGTGAGAGAATAATTTTCTGCTTGTTTTTACTTAGTTTGTCTTTTATCTCAAGGAACTTTGGTTCCTTGAGATCGTTCTCGTGCTAGTTTCCGGCAGGATGAGAATGAGTATTTTGGTGCTTACATAGACAAGTTCAAGGAATGGCTAGATAGACGGAAATATGGAGATTTTTCTGCCATTCAGATCTGCTTGTCTATTATCCAAGGTATAAATGACCCTACACAAGCGTACCTCAACTTCATAGGTAAGGGGAACTTTAGTGGAAAACCCATTGATGAGGTTTTAGAATTCTTTGAGTGGTTTGCCCTTGAGAGCGTTAAGCCCAGTTTTTCTCTTTCTGTGAGTGATATGAGTGAAGTTATGGTGAATGAGTCCGCTTTTAACGAACTAGAGAGAATTGATACTAATGAGGGTATTGAGGACGCTTGTTATGCTATTGATGTCATTTATGAGTTCCCTGATGATAATTGTTTCGGGGAAAGTGGATGTGATAACCATGATGCTATTTGAGTCACCTTAGTTGGTGGTGAAAGTAGTCATCTTGAAAGGCAATGAGTATGACTATAATGCTAGTAAAAAGGTAAAGAAGTCACATTCTTCGTGTTATGTCGAGATAGAACCATCTAAATATGTTTATCCCACACTGAAAGACATATTCCCAATTGCAATTAACGAGAACAAGCTTATTTGTGAGGTATTATCCTTAGTAGGGAGTAAATGGGAATTGGGATTTATCTTTGAACCAGAAGGTTAAAAGCAATCTATTTTTCATGTCTTCACTTATGCAATGTTTCTTCTAGATTGCTTGATTTCTTGAATATTCTATTGTCATTCCATCAAGGTTTGTGCTAGTGATTTTGATAAGTTGTTGAAGTCTTTGAGCACTTTCGCTATAAGTATATGAATAGTTTGAGGAGGCGGTTGATGATGATGATGTTGATGAGGGTGAGCAGTAGTGACAGCTGGTCACTACATCCCTCACTTTCTAGCTGGTTTGGGGAAGGAGCTATATACAGCCGGTACTATCTCTCTTTGTACTTTTTTTTATATTATATTATCTCTTAGTTACTTATTTCCCCATTCCTCTTGTTGGTAGTGTCCTATAGGCTGTTATTGGATTTATATGTGATTGTTGTGTTGTTAGCGTCACATTGAGGACACTGTGACATTTAGGTTTGGGGGATGAGTCTTTATTTATGTTGTGTGTTTATTTATGCATTGTGTGTTTTAATTAAAAAAAAACATAAAAATTGAAAAATTTATAAAATCCAAAAACATGTTATTTATTTATTTGGTCGAGTCTTGGTGAAATTGAATAACAATGATGATAATTTGCGTTGTTTTTGCATTGAATCCCATTTAAGTCATCCATGTACATTGTTTTGACATGTTATTCCAAGAACAAAGCTCAATGATCCAGTCTTAACGTATTTGACATGCCTTTTGTTATTTGGATTTGATAAATTATGTTGGTAAACCACTTAAATTTTTGAGGTCTTTAGAACTTCCTAGGCCAGATACATTAATAAACTGGTCTCATTGTATTTAGGTCTGAGTGTGTTACTCCTTGCGGAATATATAACATCAAACTGCATAAGTGTGACATTAGTTTCTTGATACATTTACGTATTCTTTTGTTAAAGTACATGAAGAAAGACGATTCGTTTTGTTCAAATAAGCCTCACATAGCCAAAAATGCCTGATTTTATACCTTTACTATTGAGTTCTGTATGGTTAACCCGTTTGAGCCTTTGTAGCCTGTTTTATAACCCATTTAATAACTACATTCCTAGAATTTGCCTACCTTATCGGGACAGTCGCAATTGCTTATTTTTCATGTCTATCTTGATACTATGGTTGGATTGGGACTTATATTGTCATGTGGGTAGCAAGTTTTTGTTAGCAATTGTGTATTATTCTCTATGTTGAGAAAAAGTTATTTGAAGCAAAAAGGAAAAAAAGAAAAGCAAAACGAAAAAGAAAAGAAAAAATCGAAAAGAAAAAAAATGAAAAAGAAAAAAAAATAAGTTGCTTCAATTGGTTTGTTTAAGTGAAAATGAAAGGGAATTTGCTAGAGTCAAATGCATATTTAAAGAGTATCGTTGATATCTCTCTTGTGTTGTCAAAGTTTAAGATAATTTCTCTAGTCGGGTTTTTGTTTGTGTTTGATTTTATAGAATTGGCTTGGTAAGTGTCGTTGCGAGTACCGGTCTAAGCCCCACATTTCCATACGTCCCTTGGCACAACCCACTTTTATACCTTCACCCATTAGCCTCCCTTATTGTCCTTGATTCATGTACTTTAGTCTTATTGTGTGTGCGTATTAGTTGGGGAAATCACTATAACATTAAAGTGCATGCATGTTTCATAAGTCGAGTGAGTGCTTCTATTTCTTTCTATCTTTACAAAACTTACCTTTCAAACACATTTGAGTGTATGAGTGAATCCGCGAGAATGCGACTAATGTTTCTTGCAAGATCGAAAGGTAATTGGTTTTGTCTAATACAGTATCATGTAACATCTCGTGATTTGAGCTGCGTTTTCTATTGCCTATGCCAATGAATTTGTTTTGTTGGTACATTTTTGTTCATGACTTTGTTATAGATATGGATGACTCGGGATTTGTATGTGCATAAGCATTAGCTGTGAGATTGTTCATTTCACCATTTTTATGATCGTCCTTGTGTTTAGATTAGTGCTTTGCTCGAGGGTAAGCAAAGAGATGGTTTGAGGGAGTTTGATGAGTCATAATTATATACATGTTTATGCCTTCCCTTATTCACTTTTGTAGCGATTTTGTGTTTCATTATATGCTTAGATGCCATTATATGTTAGAATGTTGATACTCCAGCTTTTGTGTGCTATTGTGTAGATTCTGTGCGATTTGGATGCATTGGATGCCTTGTAAGGGGAAATGGACTTGACATATGGAGAATTTATGCTTGAAATGGAGACAGAGAAATAAACAAGAATGAATGTCAACAAAATTAGTTGGAAAGACCAAACAAATGTGAAATGAGAAGAAAGTATGGTTGCTTTCACAAGTGTCAACTTCAAACACGAATATATTGGGTTCTACAACTCCAATCAGAGTGATTTACATACAAAAAAAAAAATCCCTTTCTCTTAACTTTTCAATGATAGGTCACACGTTGAATTCCGATAAGTAACGAAGAAATGACATATGTTTGAAACTCACTGCGCGGAGCTGAGAACCAGGCTCGATCGAGGTGATTTAGCTTTGCTCGATCGAGCAACCCAATACCTGATGAGTTATGAGTTTCCTAATGTCGGTTTAGTTAATTATTGTTTTAGTAGAAATACAAATCTCGTCATTCATGATTAGGTTATGCTTTTAATTACTTATAAACTCTTACAAAACCTAGTATTATTATTAGTTATCATATTGCTTCAAACTTTTGGAAGATCTTTCAATCTTATAATCGGTAATTACTACTTTACATTGTTACTCAAGTTTATGCTTTTGGAAGATCGTCGAAATCTACTTTCAATCCCGTCATTCGTGATTAGGTTATGCTTTTAACACTCGCGTCCCTTAAAAGTGAGAACGAAGCTCTTCTTTTATAGTAGAAAATGTGAAAGAGTCGTAGAACAACTCAAACTTTGGAAAGAACAAGTTGGGGAAGAGGCGTAGAAGGCTGCGATCCTTCGAAGAGGCGCAACACCTGCTGCGTCATTTCCCCAAAGGTTTCCTACCACGGGAGAAAGATTTCGACGCTTCTATTACTGAATTGTGGTTGATCTATAATTCCCTTTTAAAAGATAATACGAGATAATTTTACTAAAAAGATAGAATTTGAAATATTTAATTAAATAACCAGAATATTCCACGCGTTCTGACTTGGAGTTTCAAAACGTTTTCTAGAAAATGAAGTGGTTTTCAACCCGGACTCCAAATGAACTCTAATGACTGTCAAAACGACCGTACCGACGCGTAGATGACGACCAAGGGGTAGACACAAGTGTTTGAGCTATCACTTGACGATAAACTTACGAATTGTCTAGAGGTGATTATGGGCCGGGCCGGGCCGGGTTTGGGCCGGGTCGTGGCATAAAATTAAGCCCAAGTGTGCGGGTCGGGTCGGGCCATATGTGCGAGCCTATTTTGTTGGCCCAAACCCGGCCCATGTGGGCTTAAAGCGGGCTTCGGGCCAATTCGGGCCTATAATATTTACTCTTTAAATGACTTTAGAAATCTCATTATGTAACTAGATACTCTGTCATCGAAAAATTTCATACAAAATTATGTGATTTGATCGATATTGTCAATGTAAGGAGTATGAATGTAGTTGAACAAATGAATTAGTGAAATGTGCATGTACTCACGTACGTAGTATTGTTACGATAACTTTTCAACAAATGAACGTAACCTAACATGATAAACTAGTGAAATATGCATGTATAATACTGTTTGAATATTACTAATTTTAACAAATGAAATTTTCTGCCTATCATCTCAAGAAATTATTAATTTTAAGTTAGAGATGAGAAGAAGACAAAGGGAGCGATTAATTAAATGCACAATTTTCAGTAGTACAATATTCCTAACGTACTTAAGTACTATGCTCGTTACGGTGTTGTACAATTTTATTATGAATTGAATATGTTCTTTGGCTAAAAAATATAAGTTTGTCATATTAATACATGCAAACAAATTACTACGGATTACTAAATGGCAATTGATTTGTTAAATCTAATAAAATTTTGTTTATGTTCGGGTCGGGCCGGGCTAAAATTCGGGCCTTAGAGTCGGCCCAAACCCGGCCCAATTATTTGATTTGGGCCATGGGCTTTTTCGGGCCTAAAATCAAGGCCCAAGCCCTAGTAAAAATCGGGTTGGGCCGGGCCGGGCTAGCGGGCCTGGGCCATTTGATCAGCTCTAGAATTGTCATAAATCGTTTCGCGTACTAAACATGCGGCATCATTGAGTGGTTGGCGCCTGGTGAAAGGTGTAGAACTGAGGTATCTACAACTGGCCAGGATTAATTAACTAGTTTCGCAAATTAGGACTTTCACCGACATTGTTAAGACTAATATAGGCTACGATAATTAAATAGAACTCGTTTAATGATAGCGATCGCATGTGAAATAAATTGTACATCTAAAGGAAATAAGTGAATCGGTCGATCTTGTTACCTTTGATAACTTTATTGGATGTTAATTGATTATTCCTCTATCCCCTAATAATAATCCTAGTGATCCTGAGACCCTACACTTTTAATCTTATTGAATTCATCTTTTGTCATTATAATTATTGCCATTAGTTTAGAAACAAAAATCAAAACCCTAGATTTGTTACCTTTAAGACGGACTTAGTTATTAGCAAATTAGATTATTACCGCCTCCATTTGGATTCGATACCCTACTTACCACTGACTATTAGTTAGTATTGAGTTAGATTTACTTTGATTTAGGGGACACGATTTTACCCTTATTAGCTAAAGACCCGCAAATATTAACCTCGACCCGAAATGACTCCTTGTTTTAAGATCGAAACTTGACCCAACCCATTCGACGCGATGGGTCAAAGAGAAATAAAAAATGTTATTACATGTTAATATTATTTTATTATATTTAAGATAGTAAATTGAAAAATAATTATTTTTATATTTTTAATCCAAAAATTAACTTTATATCATTAAATATAAAATAATTATTAAAATATTATGTTTTTTCTTTACAAAAATTAACTTTTATTGAACCAAATAAAGTTAGGACAATATAGATAAAACAAAAGAAGAAACTAAAGAAATAAACTATAAGAAACTAAGGAGACAAAAGCACCTGATATATAAGTTTATCCAGTAGCAAGGATGACGCACCAATAAGGAAGGATCTCTTAAGCAACCTGCGAGTCTCGGAAATGGTGAACCGAGATTGGATTGGGACTGGAGTAGATGGTGCCAGAAATGTAGATAGTTTTTGTGCATGATAATGCAGTCATGAAAGTTGCGTGGATGATGTTCGATGTGGACGATTGCGGAGACCAAACACATGGACCATGAAGGCTGATGAAACGTTCACGTTCTTAACAGATGTTACTCTTTGGACGGAATCAAATATACTAATAAAGAAACAGTGAGTCGAACTCAAAGGGATGATAATGTAGAAATAAGTAGCCAATAAATATGGTATTAGGGTGGAAGAAAATAATGTAGACGATATACTGATAGAATAACGTGGTTGGTGATGAAGCTTGTCAGTTGTCAAGGTTTAAACACATAATGGGATCCATCTGTTATTTTACATGATTTTATAGGTTAACAAATGCTTTAGTGTGGTATTGGAAGAGGATGACAATAATATAATTTACTTTGAGTTAAATTGAAGTTCCGATTTTGAGGAATTGGACTAATAGTTTGGATTATATCTACGTATTAGATTACCCTTATAAATAAGGAGCTATAGTCCTAATTCTAAAGCTACCTCACCCACCCGCCCTCTCCGTATTTCGTAATACCAACTTAAATTTCCATCCTTGCCATTAAAGTTGAGTAAAATATTCACGATACAATTTTCTATTACGTATTGAATTATATACGAATTTCCGTATATATGATACATTTTCATAAACACCGTATCGAATGCAAGTCCAGATGACAAATCAAAATCGTATATACGGTTTATGACCCGGTTTGAGATTTAATATTTTAATAATCCTACTATAAAAAAATGAAAGAAATTAAAGTAATTAAACGCACCTGTCAAATCTGAATTAGACAGTATCCGTAACTCATAGTCTCCTATCCTCCAATCCCCGAAATCAACCCTAATTTCCAAACAACCCCTTCTACTCTCTTACTTCCGCCGTTCAATTCGTCTTTCTATCAAGGTAATCTCGTCTCTCTCTTTCGTATTCCGTGTTTTCTTTTTTATTTTCGTTGTTTCTTTTTGCACTTCTTTAATTTCGATTAAAGTTGATTTGGCTTTGTAAAATTGGAATTAATTATTTTCATGTTTCAATTAAAGTTGGAGCAATGAGTTTCAGTTGTAGCCTTTTAATTAATTAAAGGTCGATTTATAATGTGTCTAGTAAACTAATTAAGCTTGTCGTATTAAAATTATTCAAACTGAAATATCATTTTTAGATCGTGATATTGTGATGTTTGTAGTATGAAATTTTAATTTAGATAATTTGTAATGTTTGTGATGATATAAATAATGGTTAATCAATGAACTAACAATTCATATGCAGCTGGAAATAACTGCTTTGTACAAAATTGTACTTTTAACATGAGCATTACGACTCGGGTTCTCGGTTGTTCCGTTCCGTTTATATATAAGGATCTTATCGACGGAAACTTGATTTGTGCCGATGCTTACTGGCGCTGAGCGTTTACGTGTTGATATAGGCTTATATTGGATATTTCATGTTAAAGTCAGTTGTTCGACTATTCAATGTTGTCAAGGATTTTTAAGGATACTCCGTGTTCACGGTTACCAATTATTAATCACTAACAAATACGAGTAATATATAGCCAAGTTAATTAACACTTTCTTTCGATGTACTTTTAATTTAGGGTTTTGAAGTGGATTTAGTTTTAAGGACTAGTATTTTGATGAACACTTGATTTATGCGCGATACTGACTGTGTCGGGACGTTTCGTGTTGGTATAGGCTTATAGTGAATACTTCGTATTAGAATCAGTTTGACACTTATTCATTGTCGTCAAGGTTTTTCTCTGGGAGTTTTACGTGCAATTGACTGATGCATTGCCATTTTCAGGTGAAGGTGAATAGATTGTTAGTGAAGCGATTCAAGGTATCAACATGGATTTTGACGAGTATGAGTATTTGGAGAAGACCGTAGAAAACCCTGAAGTAACGAAAGAAGCTACTAATGGTGGGGATGAACCGGTAAAATCTGCAGATAAGGAACGAAGACATAGTTCTCGGCATAGGGATGATGATGATGATGATTTGGATCGAAAATCAAAGCGGTCAAGGGCTGTTGATGATGCACGGGGTCGTGACCGCCATAGGGAAAGAAGTTCATCGAGACGTAGATCTCGATCTAGAGAAGTAGAAAAGAGTGAGAGAGATGGAGAGAAACATAAGAGTAGCAGAGAACATAGGGATAGAGATAAAGACAAAGAAAGAGAAGACAGGAATGGGCGAGATCGTGACCAAGACAAGGAGAAGGATAAAGAACGTGAACGTGATCGTGATTCCGGAAGGAAAGAACGTCACCGTGAGAAGGAGAGTGAGAAAGGCAGAGATAGAGAGGATCGTGATCGCCGCAGTAGAAGTCGTGTTGATAGACATCGGGATGACGAGGAGAAGACTCGAGATAGGGAACACAGGGAAAAGAGCCGAGACAAGGAACACATGGAAAAGAGTCGGGATGGGGAACACAGGGAAAAAAGTCGTGATAGAGAACATAGGGAAAAGAGCCGGGAGAGGGAATACAGAGAAAAAAGTCGGGACAGAGATCCACGTGACAGAGAAAGCAGGTACATATGTTCTCTTCCATTACTATATCTGAAGCTTGTAGTAACACATATGTCGATGTCTGATTTGACATGTTCAATGTTTTAAAATTCATTTCAGATGAGTTTCTCATTAATCGACTTTTTCCTTCATTATTTGAGCCTCAGTAGGAGTCACAATGAAACTTTGATTGCTCAATGTTTGTCTTGTCGGGTTTTAATCCTTTGATTTTATTTCTATTCATAGCAACGTACACATTGAGCTATATGTTTCTAATATCTGATGATATATTTGGTTTACTTTTGTATGTAGATCCTTTAAGTTAACTGGTGTCTATCAGATGTTCCATCTATACCAAAAAAAGGTGATGTAAATGTATATGTAAATACAGTATCAAATATAACAAGTGACTTTTGGTTTGGCTGCTCAACGATGTTTGTTTATGGACTCTCTTGATGATATTATTTAAATATATAATCAATGAAATGTCTCCAACCCAACTTTGGTAACAGAACGGGTCTATGCAGACTCTTTGTTCAAAGATATAGTCTCCAGCGTGCTGTTTTTCCATTTTTTCTTAACTTAAAATTGGCACGTTGCGTGGCATTTTAAAGAAAAATTTGCCACTCTTAATAGAGTATCTATCTAGCTTCAAGTTTTTTTAAAATATGGTACATAAATTTGAAAGCCGCATGTTGGTTTTCCTACACATGAAGTGTAAGTTTACCGTTTGTGAAACCTTCTATTAATTGTCATTCTTGTTGTATTGTATATACATTTTTTTTGCTTTTGTTTCATCTCTATTTCATCCGTTAAGGTGCTATTCTCTTGTGTATCTGTTTAATCTGCGAAATCTGTTGGACTAGCTTTGCTTTTGTTTTTGAATTCTCATTATTGAAAAGTAGATTCTCGGAACTCGCAGATCTGCTAGAGCAATCTTCACCTGGTCATTCTGGCGAATGAGCCAGGCTCTGGAATTCAGGCTATTGGTTTTAATGTCTTCCTAGACTCGTGGGAATTTGTGAGATGTCTTGCTGTTGGGATTCATCATTGGAGGTTTTAGGGGAATGATGACATCCTTAAAAATTCTCTTATCAGACAGACATCTCTTGACATATTGCTAAATCACATTTGCTGTGTTGCAGACATGCTGGTGAGGGAGTGATGAGCTTTGCTTAGGAGAAGCACTCCATCTTCTGATTGTTGTGGGGTTAACATTGTTTGTCTAACAAGGTCCCATACCATTTTACAGGACTAATAATTCGTAACACCATTAGTGACATAATCTGAAGCACTAGGCTTTTGTGCTTTATTAAACGTCTTTGTTCGAGAAAAATTCTTAATTTTTTAAAAGTGTTTATAGTGCAAATAAATATGGTTATCTAGGCTCTCCTTGATGAAACTTTAAAGTCTCTTTGGCATCTTAGATATTACAAACGTAGACCGCTCTGTGGCCTCCCAAATGTTTTATAGAAAACATAGCTGTTGTGTTTCTTCTTTTTAAAATCTGTTTGTTGACGTTCGTGTCCTTGGATTCGACAGGTTTGTCAATATTCTCTATTCTTATGTGGTGCTACTCGTTCTGTTCTATGTGATATGTGAAATCTTATTCATTTAATACCTCGCTGCAGGGCCTGGTTCGTCTTTTGTGCAAGTAGTGGAGCAAATGCTGCTATGTCCAGATATTTAAATTGCCTTACATTTTTTTACGTTCGTACTGGTCTTGTGGATATTAATGGTCCTCACAATTAGATTAGGGCCCGCTTTTTTCATGAATGTGTACTAAGTGTAGTGTCTTTCCCCATTCTTTTTAAATAAGTTTCTTGATATTTATTGCCCTGCAGACGTCATAAAGAAAAGAAGGATGAAACAACAGAGCCGGAGGCTGACCCGGAACGGGATCAGAGAACAGTTTTTGCCTATCAGGTATCTTAATTTTTTATACATGTATTCATTTGTTCTCTCGACTTTTCATGGTTCTTGTAGTAGTCTGCTTGTAATAGTTGCTAACTTTCCCTTTACTATTGACAGCTCCCTCTAAGGGCAGATGAAAGAGATATTTTTGAGTTTTTCTCAAGAGCAGGCAAGGTAAGAAATCTAAATGCTCTCTCCATAGCTATTCAGTTGATCATGTTTATGTTGTTATCCATGTTTTTAAAGTATACAGCTTTATCTGTAGTCTGATCTTATAGAAAATTTTCTTCAGAAAAACTGAAATCCTGAAATATGTATGTTGTCTTCCCCGTGGGTTCCCTTATGCATTCTTCAAGATTGGCTAGTGACCGCTATTCTAATTTTATTGTTATCTCTTGAGAGATCCACAAAAGATTATTTGGAATTTTGGATTTCACTCTCATGTCTTGAATATATGTTGGAACACCAGAATTTTTTGAACTTATTTATTGAGGCCTGGATATTGATGAACATACCTGTTTCTTATGTTTTATGTTTGTCCTGAAAGATAAGGGCCTGGTAGTTTACATCTACTATTGACAAGAACTTTTTGTATTTTCATGTTTCAATAATCATCACTAAGTGCTGTATATTCTTTTTAGGTACGAGATGTAAGACTTATAATGGATCGCAGTTCCAGACGTTCCAAAGGAGTGGGGTAAGTCTTTTTGATGATTTTAGATGAAATTGGTGGGTTTTTGAATTATGATGTATTTTTTTAATCAAGGTTGGTTAATCCTTTTTATCCTCGGGGGCTTGAGCTACACATAGATTAACTCATAATTTGTTTATTTTATCTTTCTCATAGTGTTAACTGTAGCCCTGTAGGTTTGATTCCCGAACACTCCCTTCTAGATACAAAGTTTTTCAAAACACTTCACTTTCTTTTGAACTACAGTCCCTTGTAATAAACTTTCTGCTTAACACTCTCCATTTGCTCTTCCCGGCAGAAGAATTCCACTTTTCGACAGTGGTATGGAGAACAAGTGATTTTTGTTGTTTTTCCTTGATAGTCGTATTTTTATAAACACTGCATGAAAAGAGACTCCTTGATAGTCGTATTAGAAGGGAAGTTGAAAGGGAAACTAAACCGGTTGGGTTGAAATCGTATCAGGGAGGAAAAAAAGCTTTTCAGCAACTTCGAAGGTCAAAGCCAGAAACTTAATTTTTTTTTTGCGATAAAGTGGTCTTGAAGAGTATCGGACATACAAGATGTGTAAAAGGGAGGGGTTTGCAAGAAATGTATTGAAACTTGAATGTGACTTATGTGAGTGTTTCACACTTTCACATACTTTTGAATTTATAAGGGAGTGTGTAACACTTGGATAATTTTTTTTAATTCTCTTGTCTTAAACCTTGGTTGACGACATAGTTAAATTTCCCTTTGCTAATTTTCAAGTCTAATACTCTTATGTAAATTTCCGGGGTTATTGAGGATTCTAAATAATATAAATGGAAGGCTAAGATCTTCATGATCCAGATTTGCTTTGACGTTTGCTAATTTTTGGTGTTGTAATCAGTGAAAGTATAAGATGTGGCGTCATGTATTGGAAATATCTGTTAGCATTTGATTTTTGAAAAATGATCTGTATGAGTCAGGGATGTTTATGCTATGTACGGCATCTTCAAGTTACGTTCTTCATTTGAAATCGGTGGATGTCCGATCCATTTGTGTTGTATCTACTCCATTATCTGTTGAGATTATTATGTGTCATGTATAACTTCCCAAATTAGTGTCTTTATGTCCATCACTTTCTACTGCAGGTATATTGAATTTTATGATGTCATGTCAGTTCCAATGGCCATAGCTCTTTCCGGACAACTTATCCGTGGGGTACCTGTTATGGTGAAACCTTCTGAAGCTGAGAAAAACTTGGTTCAGTCTACATCAACTGCCGCTGGAGGTACTAGTCTCACAGGTTCTGGGGCAGCAAGGAAGCTATATGTTGGGAATTTAGTACCTAGTATTACGGAAGAACAGATTCGTGTGGTAAGAAAATTTATTGCGTTTTGGATTCCTGGTTTATTTGCGGTGTCGTATTCTCTGTTTATGATATAATATGCACTTGTATATCTCAGTCTTCGGGTACAATCTCCACTAGAAAAGGCTAGCAGTCATTGCTGGGATGGTATGTGCTATGAAGTATGAAGTGAGAGTAAAATAAGTTTATTCTATAGTCAGTTAAGTCTCATGGAGTTGGATAGAGGTTAATGGTAGCTCATGAAAAGAGGGTAGTCAGGTAGTTTAAAGCATCGCATACGGAGTATTAGTTCTGTTTGATTTGACAATGAATTAAAATTGGCTGGTAAAAAACAAGGTCATCTTGGCAGGGTTTTACTATCTTGCCATAGACATCTGGTTTCTCACGAATCAAAGCTAACTAAGTTATCTACATTCAAAGATAGTGGGTGAGCTAGCTGCCTCTAAGAAGCTATGTTACTCATCTGACACGGGTACATCTCCAACTGTCGGACTCGGCTATTTTAATAAAAAATATGCATATTTTGGTTCTAAATGGGGTGTCCAAGTGTCATACCACGTCCGAGTGTCGAGTGTCGGACACGGGTACGCGAGGGGATTAGAAGAGTCGGAGTAATTTAGCTAAGTAGTTTATTTCGACTGGTATTTTAAGCTAGTTTCTTCTTGCTGCATGCTGTGTCGGTCATTTTCTTCCTTGATTTAACGTAAGTGTTTGGATTCTTTACAGGTTTTTGAAACATTTGGGATTATAGAGCTGGTGCAACTGCCACGTGATGAGACAGGTCTTTGTAAAGGTTTTGCATTTGTCCAGGTGAGAATTGTTACTATCTTCAAAAGTTGACTTGCCTTTCTTTCTTCTTTTTGGCAGAGAACGATGTCCGCCACATCTTCCAATGTTGTTTTCTTCTTAATATTTGATTAGCATTAAGTGTTAAACCCTTATTGTTGTGAAATATTGTTACCTCTCATTTAAGCTTTTAGCATCTATTCTAATCTAATCCTATTATCCTCCAGTTTTCACGTGTTGAAGATGCTAAAGCTGCGCAGACACTAAACGGGCAGTTGGATATTGGTGGGAGGTATATCAAGGTAATTGTTAGTTTCCCTGTAAGAAGTAACGCCAAATTTTCTTTCGGCCTATGCTATTGCTAAGTCAATTTTTTTTTAACTTGTATAGTCTAATCAAAAACAAATCTTCTGGCCTTCTATTTCAATAGTAGGCATTTTATTTACGTAAAAAAAAACAATCTAGACATTTTGGTGGATGCTGCAGATCAAAATTGAAATTTGGGTTGCTTATGATCCCCAATTGGGTTCTATAATTGTTACTCAGTATCATACATTTTTACATCTTCTCTGCTCTTTCCTTTTATGTGTTTGGTAAATGCACTGTTAAATTGTAAAGTTTAATACTATGTGCCTTATGTTAACTTTTTTATCTCCAGGTGTCGGCTGTCACTGATCAACCTGGAATGCAAGATGTTGGGGCAACCAATGGTGATTTAGACGACGATGAAGGCGGTGGCTTGGTTAGTATTATTTTTCCTCTTTCAGCCCTCACACTCGCTATTTTTTTCCCCTTCCTCATTTATTTAGGGTGCATCTATTTCTTTTCTTATTGGAAACATGTTTTTGGGTTTGGGGTTTTCCCGTTGGCCAAAACAAATTTCTGGAAATATTGTCTATATAAAAGTTTTCAATTAAGCTTTTCACAGTTAATTACTTTCCAGTTGACATTCCGTGGACCTTATGTTGACATATGAGGACTTGTAGAGAAGAAAAGTTCGGAGCGAGGCTGGCAAGAGAGTAAAGAGATAGGTGGCAAAGGGTCGGTGAAGGGAGACGAGTACACCAAGGGAGGGAGCGGAGTTAATATTTGGGTTGGGCTGGGGTGTTCCTGTTATTCTTCGATTAAGAGTTTGAGCTTTCAGATACCTTGTTAGACTCTAGGTTATGATGTACCGTCTTTTTGGGGTTTTTTGAGTGTTATTCCTCAATCACCGGTTCCTTGTTTTTTTGCAGGCTTTAAATGCAAGTTCACGAGCACTTCTCATGCAAAAATTAGATCGTAGTGGCAATGCTCCAAGGTCAGTTTTAGTATTTGTGTGTTTTCCTCTCTTTTTAAAACTCCATTGTAAGCGTGCCTACTATTTTGAAAGTAATTTGTATGTATGCTTTGAGTGTTGTAAACTTGTAGCATAATTTCAAGAAGAAATTTTCTTGTACATTTTGGAGTATGACTTAGATTTTTTTTTTCTAGGTTAGAAATTTTTTATATCGACATATATGGTTCACTGTTAAAGTAGGTTATGTTTTGAAATTTATCTTTGAACGTCTTGATGCAGTGTTGGAGGTTCACTTGCCTCATCGGCTGGTTTTTCGGCATCATCTGCATCCATGCTTGGTTCTGCCTCTGTTGTTACTCCCATGTTAGGAGGGATGCCTGGTGCTGGTCTCCCTCTTCCTCCTGAGGTCCTTCCACCAATTGGGGCCATTGGTGTCCCCAGTGAATGCCTTTTGCTGAAGAATATGTTTGACCCCAAGATGGAGGTGGGTTGTACTATTTTGGTGGTCTTCACTATTTAGCCGTTTATTCGTTTCTTCTGCTCATGTTTTTTTTTTTTTCGTGCAGACTGAACCTGATTTTGATCTGGATATAAAGGACGACGTTCAGGATGAATGTTCCAAGTTTGGATCATTGAAGCATATCTTCGTCGACAAGTAAGAACCCAATTCTTAAGATTTATCATTATTAGCTTGTTTGAGATCCCAAGATGTTGAATGTCCAAGATGCACAACAAGCCCTCCATGGCCGATGGTTTACGGGAGAGATTATTTGAGTTTGCTTGACTTATTTAGTACGTGACTGAAAGTATTATAGTATAGTATGTCTTTATAAAGAATGCTGTTGAGAGTAATTAACATTGCCATGAACATGATATTAGACCTGGGTCGTGCTATGGAAGTGTGATTTGCGACTGTTTTATATTAAGGTTTTAAAGGTTGCCACTATCTCATTTTGAGCTGGTATCGGCTGCAATGTTGCATGTGTGGTGCAACGACCGAGATTAGGCCCCGACAAAGCAACGGCCGAGATTAGGCCCCGACAAATATCACAATTTATACTTCTATTAAATACTATAGTTGAGTAGGCTCATTATATTGTCATCTCATCTTTGTTTTCACAAGTATTTTTAGCCTTTTAAAGTTTAACTACCATATGTGAGTTGTCAATGATATTGGTCATCTCAACTGATGAGCACAGTATTTCTCATGTTTGCTTATGTATTGAAGTACCTCCATCCAAATTTATAGTCCCCATTTGACTTTAGTGGTTAACTGGTTTCTTCAAATATAAGTAGAGATAACATATATACTGTCAGCTTTGATATATATATATATATATATCAAATCAGGCTATTTTTATAGAACTGTTTAATAAAATTTGTAACTGTTGTACTAGAAATTACAAGTAGAAGTTGATATTGTTTGAATACCAAGTTCTATTGTGCGTGTTAATATGTGATGGATGTTACTGTACATATATTCGTCTCTAATTCGGGTATCTTGACCACAATGAAAATCATGCTTTATATTTCCGCATTGTTTTACTTGGGGTGCAGATTCAGTGAAGGGCATGTGTACTTGAAGTTTGGTAATACACAAGCTGCGATGGATGCACAACGAGCTCTCCATGGCCGATGGTTTGCTGGAAAGATGATCACTGCAACTTTCATGGTCAGTTAGAAGTGATGAACATTTATATTTTTGTAGAAGCGTTTCCTAATTTGCAGAATTGGAATTTAGAACTTGTGTGTTTTATTCTTGATGCAGATTCCTCAGAATTACGAGGATAAATTTCCAGAAAGCCGATAAGGTAGCCAAGGTGACTGAGGTCGGATTGAGGAGCAAAAAATACCTGTAGCATTTAAGTTTGCCTGCTTTGAATTTTTCATATAACATTATATTGTGTTTGAAAGGGGAACGATTGGTTTATTTCTTACCTTTGGTATCAATAGACAAATACTTATGGACTATGAACTTTAAAGTTTTCCCTGCTCTTGATTTTGCCCCTCCGCACTGGTTGGCTACTAAACTTGTCATCTTTTTATTCGAGTCGGAAACAGAGCACAGGTACTGAGGTCGTATTGGATCAATCTATCTTGGTGTCACAACTCGCCGCCCTGGCTGCAAACTGCAGGTTTCTGGTTTCAAAGGTTGAACAAATGGCAAATATCACTAACAGATGTTTGATGCGTAATGTTATGAGGATGATTTTTGAAATTCATCTTTTTTCTAAGGTTGGTTACACAAAAATTTCACTTGCCTTGTCATACTCATTTCCGACCTCTAGAACAAACATAAATATTTGAGTAACGTTAAGAGGACTTGTTAGATTAAACGAAAGAAGAAAAACAAAGGCTCATTCCTTGTGATCGGCATCTCGAAGATTTAGCTTGCTTAATTGGAGACCTTTTCTTTGCAGGAGAGCGTGTAGAAGGGTTTAACACGAGATATACGGACGTATATCTCGCATTGGTAAAGATACGAGAATTGACTATTATATAAAGCAACGAATTATTCTGCGTATTATCAACTGGTTTTGGGTTATACACTCCGGGACATTCTTGAACTTGTAAAAGTGAAGGAACCACTCTTGTTTATATACAAGTGAAATTTCACCACCGATAGTGTACTAGATTGTAGTAATATGGCTGACTTGCAAGTCTAATCACCAATTAGTCTTGCTTGTGACGGGTCGGTCCCTCTCACAACAAGGCAAGTGGAAGGGTAATTGGGAAACCAAATAGCTCTCTCACTTGCCTTCTCATGAGAGGGATCTATCCGTCATAAGAAAGACGAATTGATATCAGCTTGCACTTGTTGAGCTACTTTGCTATTGTCATCCATTACATAGAGAGACATGTCCTACATGTGCTCTAGATAGACCATACTTTCTTGGATTCTTTGGAGAGAGTACTTTTTGGTCTATTCACTAAATAGTCCATTAGTGAGGTCCATTAATTTTCGTTAAAGATTAGGAGAGAGTACTTTTTGCCTATAAATCTCACTTGACATAATCCACTTGTATATTACATTGAATCAAAAATAATTGAGACATGGAATCAATAGAAGATATTGTTATTGTTGGCGGTGGAATAGCCGGTCTTTCACTTGCACTTGCTCTTCAAAGGTACTCTTACTCCCTTCCTATTACCTCGTCCTTCCCAATTTAATAATTTGTTTCATGGATCCTTCTACTTATTTTCACAAATTGTCATGAAAAGACAGATGTATCCGTATTCAAAGGCAAGTGGAAATACCCCAATCGTTCTCCCACTTGCCTATTTGCGAGTACAAATTCTTATTTAAGATGGGTCGATCCGTCTTAAGCTTAAGACGGGTCAAATCTCCCTCACAAAGGGCAAGTGGCGTTGCAAGTGGGTGGCAAATGGAGCCCCCCATTTGTCCCTCCATTTGCTCTCTTTTGTAACAGACGGGTTGCCCGTGTTAAAAAAGACTTTCTGATTTGTGAGTTCTACTTTTGTGAGAGCCAACTCATTCTATTAGCTACTTAATTCTCATTAACGAGTAATAATTTAAAACGACGCTAAGTTGACTAATACTCTAATTTATTAGAAAAAAACTATTGAAACATTTAACAGCCAAATGTGATTACTTTTGGAAAGCTATAATGCTCGTTAAACTATTGTGATTACATTTGTCTATAAAATGATCACAAATCATTTCTTATTTATTCCTGTATAAAATAATTTTAAAACTCCGTCTTCTATATTTCAGATGGCTGCCATGACTCAAACCTAAACTGCTAAACAAGTGTGTAAACCATAAAATTTAATACAAAAATAATATGGGAAACAAGAGTTATTTATAACTGGAAGATTGAGGGTTACAATTTTCGTATGTCTCTTGATTCCATCCTAAGGTTAGGGTTTTGATAGTACTACGAGGGTCTTATCCACTTAATCTCGTAGGGAGATGATGAAGTCTTTTTTTTGTTACTTATTCCATCCTACGTACAATTTGGTAGTAGGAGGATATGGTCTTTTGACTTATTTCATCTGCTTTCCTTCTAAACCCTAAGGGCAAGACAATAATAAATATTATATAGTATCTTAAGATATTATCACAATCTTTTTTGATAATTATCTCCTAAATAATAAATATATTATCTAATAAATATCTACCAAAATATAAAATTTCGGTGTCTACAAATGCCCCTCGAGACTAGTTGTAGAGACTTGATGTCGGTTGCAACTTTGTCTCGAACCTTTTCTACTGAATTTGATCCTTGAGAATGGAGATGAAGAGCGAAAATCGTCCCACCGGGCGTGCCAAATTTGTAACAATAAATGCGCGTTAAGTCTGCAAAAAGTAGAGAAAACACAAAAGACTGCAACAAAGTAAATTTTTATTAATTTGAATGATTTCGGGTACAATCTCAAATGTAATCCGCTGAAATTTGTAACAATAAATTCGCGTTAAGTCTGCAAAAAGTAGAGAAAACACAAAAGACTACAACAAAGTAAATTTTTATTAATTTGAATGATTTCGGGTACAATCTCAAATGTAATCCGCTGATTTGATCTCCACCAGATTTGAATGACGATGTTTGAAGGAGGCTCTCGATGACTTGGTTCTCCTTTTGTGAAAATGGTGTTTTCTTCACTATTGACTGCACGATTGGGGTGCTTGACGTCGGATGAGAAGATGATCGATTTGATGGAGGGTCGCTTGACTTAATCTTCTTAGACGATTTGATTTGATGAAGGGTCGCTTGACTTAATCTCCGTAGACGATTTGATTTGATGGAAGGTCGCTCGACTTAATTTCCTTAGACGATTTGATTTGATGGAGGGTCGCTTAACTTGATCTCCGTAGACGATTTGATCTAATGGAGGGTCGTTGGACTTGTTCTCCTTTGATGATTTAGTTTGGTGAAAGAAAGTCTTTAGACTTGATTTCTTTCAATAGTTTGGCTTAGCTTCTTGGTAACGATGGCGATGACACGAGATTTGAAGTCTTTGAATCTTCGATGTCGATCCTTGGAAACGATGACTTGGCATTCTACTTAGGTGGAACTTTTGTAGAGAGAATTTATGAGATTTGTAGCTTTAAGCTTTTCTCTCAATCCTTTTTCCATTCCCCTTTAAATGAAGATGAGCTCTCTCTATTTATAAAGAATAACCTCTTGAACCCTAAGACTTGGTGGGTTTAGACTTGATAGTCATTTCAGCCCATTTGAGTATGTTTGACCCACCTAGGCGAGATTGACCCGTCTTAGTGAATTTGACCCATTTGACGAGTTTTGTCACTTTAAGAAGCGGGCCGGATTAAAATAATATAACTAAAATGGACTAATTTAATTTAATTTTGTCCAAATCAATTATAATAGTTTATTTTCTTTTGACGGGTCAACATTTTGACTTTGACTTCTGACGTGGCATCCACCATTTTAACTTTCGATTTCCGACGTGGCATCTCATAATTTTTCCATGTCAACAAAGTGCATCCAGCTAAGCTAATACGGAGTATTGACAAAATCGTGTGTTGTCTTGTTTAGTTGCGAAAAGAGTGATCGTATTACCGATTACGTAGTCCCTACTTTTTACACCATTCAAGTTTTATTTTGCTAAACTCATTATCGAGCCCAAATTTTTGGCAGTGGTTTTAAGAGCTTTGTTTTTTTGGTAAAAGATTCCAATTTTATATCGTTATACTTCCTCCATTCTAATCATTATGTCGTTTAATAACACGATAGATCTCATAATTGACATTCAAAATTTCGCATGTGCTGAGTTATTCTATCTTAACTGGATGCTCAGTTCAACCTCGAAAATGCAATACTGCATTAAACTCATGAGTCATGAGGGAGAGCTGTTTCTTACCCCGCTCGGATCTGGATAAAACCGGATGGTATATGCCAAAGAAAAAAAATCGTTCTTGGAAAAAAAAAGCTAAGTATATAGCTAGATAGACCATTTTGTTTGGCAATAGAAATTGAAGGATATGCAATGCAATTCGCGGAACACAAATTCTCATTGAGGTATGTTATGTAGGGTGGGATTGAGAGCATTGGTGTTGGAATCATATGATACACTCAGAGTTACTGGAGCTGCCTTCACTACTTGGACTAATGCATGGAAGGCTTTGGATGCTCTTGGTGTCGGCCACTCTCTTCGCGAAAGCCATACTCGACTCTCCGGGTAAATATCACATACATACCCTTAGGCCTTAGTTGCTGATTTAGAAAATTTTATATTGGGTCCTTCAAGTATATTCTTTTTCGAAAAACGATGTTTTTTAAACTTTTTTTAGCACATTGTATTTGCAAAAATATTATATTTCCAGTGCCTTCGCGACTCCCATACAGTTGTTTTTTGTATGCCAAATGCCAATTGATTAGTGTACTCATTGTGTAAAACCATGGTTTCAGGCTAATTGCAACTTCAACTGAAGCAGGACAACAAACAGCTGAACTCTCATAGTAAGTTGTCCATACGTCTAATTCAATTGCACAGCTGAAACCGGGCTGATGTTGTTTCTACTGTCGATAACTTGATCATGGGATAACACTGGTTTAACACCTAAAAGAACTGAACTGTCCGAAAAGATTGGTCACTCTTTTGTTATAAAACCCATTTAAGTTGGGTTGTTTGTAGCACGGTGCAGCATACCGGACTTTTAGACATAACCATAAAAAGAAACGGATACACGTATGATACCTCTTCAACCGCTTCCATATAGGGTTGGCAAGTTTGACCAGATGAAACCTGACTCGACATGACTCGGAAAATGTTGCAACCCGAAATCGATCCGATGACCCGTAACCCGATTAAGGCTAACTCAAAACCAAAACCGATCCTGACCCGAAACACATTGACCCGTAACCCGATTTGAGCCTGATACATGCTTTGGCCCAACCCCCCAACAACTCACATGCCTGAAAGATAATCCGAAATCGACCCGAAAGCTAACCCGCTTCGAAAGATAACACGAAATTAACTTGAAGTATAACCCCGAAAAAAGTCAAGGTGATAAAGACCAAAATAAAGCGACATTATGAATGATTTTTGTGAAGTTTAAAATTAACTAGCCTTAAAAGTTTGCTAAATAATGACCAAAACTCAACTCAAATTGGTAAAATAATCGGCTAAAAATCTACCGGATAATAAATCGATGAGTCAAACTAAGCAAAGCCAAAACTAAGCCTGACAAATTATCATAACTACATACCCGATCCAAAAATGAGCATATTAATGACCTGACTCTACAACGGCCCAACCCAACAAAAACCCGATAGATCTATCTAAATGACTTGACTTGACAATGACCCGACCTGTAAGCGACCGAACCCGGCCCGTACGTAGTCATGCCCAGATTCACCCAAACCCGACCCGAACAGACTTGACCCAACCCCTCCCCAAACGACCAGATTGTCACCTCTAGTTACATAGATCAAATTCGGTGACTGCTTCTTGCCTGTCAACGGAATAGATCTATGTTAAATACAAACCGTATCTGGCCTAAACACATTTGATCACTCTTATTCAAAAGTTAACTATACCGGAAAAATGATGTTTCATGGCTTAATGCTCCTCCATATCTGATTATTTGACAGAATGATTGCCCTTTTATTCGACATCCTATAATTTGTTTACTCTTTGCAGTGGAGAGAATGAACTTCGATGTGTGAAAAGAGAAGTGTTGCTAGAAACTCTTGCAAAGGAGTTGCCATCCAACACAATTAGGTTCTCTTCCAAGGTCGTTAGCATTGAAATATCAGGCTTCTTTAAGCTGCTACATCTTGCTGACGGTTCAATACTAAAGACCAAGGTACTACGAAAATTCCCTCTTAACGGAAAATGAGATAGTGTCATCATTGAATACTGGTAAATTGAGTATTACTTTAGTAACTACGGAGTATTCAACTAAAATTTTAGAACTAATTATGGGTGGGATGACCTACTTATTGGAATTGTTCCATCCCGCGATTGACAATTCATTTTCATACATAGTAGCTGTAGGCATCACAACTCGAATGTCTAGCCAAACCCGCGTATTATTACATTTAAAATCCCTAAATTAATCGGGTATCATCCGTAAATGTAGACAAATTCTCATTTAACACGACACTATATATCCATCTTAAGTTTAAGACAGGTTAAGTATCATGCTACTTATGTATATACGACAAAAGAGGCTAAAACCGAGTATTCACTCACGAAAGGTTTTGTTTTTCACTATGAAAACAGGTGCTGATTGGGTGTGATGGAGTAAACTCTATAGTAGCTCAATTTTTGGGATTTAAGAAACCATCATTCACCAATAGGTTGGCCATTAGAGGTTATGTTGATTTCAAAGAAAATCACGGTTTCGACTCCAAATTTTTGCAATTCATGGGGAATGGTAAGCGATATGGGATAATCCCTTGTGATGCTACAAGCATTTACTGGTTTTTCACTTGGTCTCCTCCACATGAAGGTATACACAATTTCAACATCTCATTTTCAGGTTTTTTTTAATGTGCTTCTAGGTTTGTATGAGACGGTCGTCTCATTATGTAAACATATAGTAAAAGTTTATCATTGTTAAGAGACTCGTCTAACTTCTCGAAAGTATGTTAGGGTTCAATACTTCGATATACATGGGTTTTAAGTTTAAAAAAAGGTTAAAGATTACCAGGATTTATATTTTCTACCTTATTCATGTGGTATACAAATACAAATAACTTGTTTCATGTTTTTGATGTGCGAGACCGTCTCTTACAATTTTCGTTACATAGATGAAGAAATAAAAGAAAGCCCAACAAAGATGAAGGAATTTGTTCTAAACAACCTTGGAAAAGTACAAGATAAGATCAAAGATGTCATAGAGAACACTAAAGTTAAAGATATCATATGTTCTCCCCTAAGATTAAGGCCTCCATGGGAGATCATGTGGAAATATGTAACCAAGGACAACATTTGCATTGCCGGTGATGCCCTTCACCCTATGACCCCAGATCTTGGACAAGGCGCGTGCTCTGCTCTAGAGGACAGTATCGTTCTCGCGAGACACCTCGCTCACGGGGTTTTGAAGGGTTCAGAGATGCTTGATGAAGTCGAGTACAAAAAGATTGAAACTTGCTTAAGAAAATATGCAAAGGAAAGAAAATGGAGAGGAATAGACCTCATTACTACGGGTTATTTTGTAGGTTCAATGCAACAAACTAGTTGGAAATTTACAAGGTTTTTAAGGGACAAGGTGTTTGCAACATTTTTAGCAGGATTACTTCTGAAGAAGGCTGCTTTTGATTGTGGGCAGCTCAACAATACTTGATAGAACCTCTTAAATGGGTTAGGATAGCGGGTTTTAAGTTTGGGTAAAATACATGTCGTTCTATTTTGGATATGTAAAATACGGGTTTGTATTGGTTTTTGTCAGGAACAGGTCAAGTTAACGCCTTTTACAAATGTCTATTTTTTTTTAATTTTAATCATAAATATAAAGTTATCACAAATTCTCATTTGTGACGGGCACTTTTCGTCACAAACTTGAGACGGAGCAAATGTGACCATTTTTATGGAAAATGTAACTATTATATGACTGCTAACATTTTATAGATGATTACTTTTTATCATAAAATGGTCACATTTAGTCCGTCACAAGCTTGTGACCGTCACAAGAGAGACAAACTGTAAAGTTATAGTTAATTTTCATAAGTATTTTAGTTTGATGTATGAATAAGTATCTTTTGGCTATATTTTCAATATTGTTACTTACGAATTATTTGAAATTCCTAAGTATCTTTTGGCTAATATATTCAATATTGTTACTTACAAATGGCTTATTTAAAGGATATCAACAATCCCAATACAGACGAGTCGGTGAGAAACACTTTTAGTAAGGATGAAGCTTGGTAAGAAAAACCTTAAAATGATTTTCTTAAGCTAAATTTTGACGAATCGAAAATAGATGGAAATAAATTTGCTTTAGGTTATTACAAACGAGATAATACTGGTGAAGTAGTAGTCTTAGGAGCAAAACAATGTGGATCTAATATCATTCTTGTTGCAAAAGCTCTCGCTTTAAAAGAAGGTATTTTAGCAACTAAATTCTTAGGAATTTCATAGCTGATAATTTAAAGTGATAATTTATGTGCTATCAAGTCAATTCGCAATACTTGACCAATTATGTGGGAAATTTCAAGTATTATCAAGGTGTGAGGTTAGGCCTTATTTTGTTCGAGGAAGTTATAATTAAACATTGCTTTCATGAGGCCAACAAATAAACAAAGATACTATCGTGTCGACAATTTTTCATTGACAAAAATATACATTTTCATCAAACATACAATTACACATAAACGTCACCTAAATAACTAAATTACATGGGCACCAAAACTAATTCAAAAGTGATAAAAAGGATACTAAGTTGGAAATGAGAAATGCAAGCGGCAATTCCAATAGTAATTTCCGCTTCTTAGGTCATTCGCGGTTTATCGGACGATCCAATTTGTCCTAGATGCTTTCAAGAGGAAGAGACAACAATGCATATGCTACGATTTTGCCCAGTTTCTCGAGCTATTTGGCGTCAAGTAAATGAGACACTATCTACCGCTCTTTTTCTCGTTCCCATTCAAGGAATGGATATCAAACAACGCTGGTAATAGCTTCCCTTCGATGGTCTCAGATTGGTCTATTAAATTTGCTATAAAATGTTGGTGGATTTGAAAATGGCAAAACAATATAGTGTTCGATCGCAGTGATGAAAATCCAGTCTATCCTTATCAGTTCTTATGCCAACGATTGCGGACATCTAAGTAAGCTTTCAACAAGTTCTCCTTATTTATTCCTTGCCCGGCCCCGACTCACAGAAGATCTATGTTCGATGGAACCCTCCTCTGCACGGATACGTCCTATTGAGTACGAATGGAGCAGCAAAGGGTAATCCATGACCATACAGACGCAGGGGTATATTCAGATAAGAGACGGGTAACTTCATGTTGACCTTTTACTTATCGTGTGGTATATGCTCTTCTATGCAGGAGAAACTACTCGCAGGGGCGTATTTAGGGGGGCCGGGGAGACGTGCCTCCATGAGTTTGTAGGAATTTGTTATAAGTACTAGACACATCACTACTACAAATTCAGGCAATAACAACGCCCCATCAACAACGCATATTCAAGTGAATAGGACGAACTTAGTATTTTGTCCGTAGTCACTCTATGAGGTGACGTCTCGAAATGACTAGATTGTAAGTCGATCGATGGTTGGTTCAGCACCATGGGGTCATGGAGATGACTGGTCGTTTACATAGACAGACTATATGACACTCTGTCGGACAGTGACATTGTAGAGACCCTTAAATCAATTATTTGATGCCTGGTCGTGGCAGGGTCTTCTATCTTATTCCTATAAGTCGATTCTTTTGACTGGCGACCGTCTATCTGAGTCGGTGCAGTTTCCGATTGGTTTTGGTTGATGTTCTAGGTCGTGCCGTAAAAGGAGGCCGATGGACATCTTCTGGATCATGGTGATCGGCATCATACAGAGTAGATGAATCAACAGGAATTGTCCACCCACGTTGGGTACAAACATCTTTAGGCCACTCGAGGAGAAGTTACTGTAAATGCGTGGCCACGCTCGGAAAGAGATCTATGGTAGATTTTCCGGTCAGACAGTTACTCTCCTATCAAGAAAACCACTCTAGATATTGTCAATCGCAAGTGCGACCTGAAAGACACCTTGCGTTGAGTGGGAGATGTGATAAAGAGACAAGAGAATTGGTGACGCACACTTGTGTCAGACAAGTGGGAGATTGTTGGAGTAAGTGTCCTCCACAATAGTGCGCCACATAATAAATCTTATTAAGGAATATAATTGGGATATTTATTGACTATATATATGATTAGTCAGTTGATTAACGTAAATCAATAACGGTTGGCTAACTAGAGTTTGACGTTATTGTCGTATGACGGCGGTGAGCAACTGATCCCTTTCGGTCACACCTAAAGGATGAAATTCAAATAGTAACTAATTATTTGTATATGTTACAGTTAATTAGTCCATTACAAATATTCGATATGTACGAGAGTTAATTGTTAGAAATTGAGTTAAGAACTCAAATTCGATTAAGTTTATTTTTCAATTATGCGATAATTGACTAATAAATTTATATCTTATTTTAATACGATTAAATAAGATTTAACTTAGTAATTAATCGTTAAATTACTAAATTAGTTGAGATTTTGAGATAGAGGCAATTAGTTAAGTATATTTACCAAGAGTTGTAAAATAAATTAACTAAGCATTGTGGGACCAATTATATATTGATATAATGGTAAAATATTACTTAAAATGTTAAGTACATATTATTTATTTAATTGAGTCATATAATTGTTATATGATCAAATTAACACTTAATTATACAAGATAATTTAAGCATATGATTAATAAGTATTTGTAAGACAAATATCAAAAATCAAAATGGACCAAACAAGGCCATAGTGGCCGGTCATGTTGTTAGTAGTATGGTGATTATTGTTGTTCTTATTTACACTCACAAGTCACCAAGTGAAAGTGACATATCAAGTAGAATATAATCATCACTTATACTACAACACTCCACCCTAATGCATGTGATTAAATTAAACAAAATAAGGGGCCATTTTGGACAAGGTTGGTCCGGCCATATTGGCTATATAATGAACAATTGTTGTTAATTTTACTACTACATCATTTTGTGCAATTTTACACTTCTCTCTAAAACTCTTCCTCTCACTAAAAAATCTCATATACTAATATTTCTTAAGTATTACTAGTGTAGTAATATAGTCTAATATTAGTAGTATAATATCTATCTTATTATCTAGTTAATAATAAGGATAGATTATTTGGTGTCATTTTGGTGCAACTTAGAGGAGATCTTCTAGTTTGGAGATTACTTGTGTTCATCCATAATTATAGCTCAAGAACAACAAGAAGGAGTTCTTGTTGTGCCCATTTTATTTCCATATCAATGTGAGGAAATTTCTTCTTTTATATAAATGTTTTTATATTTGCATACATGTTACATAAATCATTAAATACTAAATTAACAAGTAATTTAGTAACAAATTAGAGGAGTCTAATTAAGGTCTATGGACTTACAGTAAGTACACAAAGATGTCGGTTGTGGTGAAGTTGTATAATATTAAGGGGGCAAATGGGGTTAGTGACACGTGTTTCACTAGTTTATTAGCCTTGATAAACGACATGCTTCCAGATGGTAATGTTCTTCCCGTTAAGACATATGAGGCTAAAAAACTAATTAGAGGGGTGGGTATGAAATATGAGAAAATACATGCATGTCCAAATGATTGCGTATTGTATCGAAAATTATATCAAAACTTAACCAATTGTCCGGTTTGTTTTGAGTGGCGTTATAAGGATAAGGAAGGGATCCCGGCTAAGGTGTTATGGTATTTTCCAGTGATACCAAGATTCATAAGGATGTTTGCGAATAGCAATGATTCAAAAATGTTAACTTGGCATGAAACTGGAAGAATAAATGATGGGAAGCTAAGACACCCGGCAGATGGTATGCAATGGAAATCGTTCGACGCTAAGTATCCCGAGTTCGGCATTGAACCTAGAAACTTACGTCTAGCGCTGTCCACTGATGGAATGAACCCACATGGAAACATGAGTACCCAACATAGTACTTGGCCAGTAGTGTTGGCAATATACAACTTACCTCCATATGTGTGCATGAAAAGAAAGTACTTGATGTTGTCGTTGTTAATTTCCGGCCCTAAACAACCTGGAAATAATATAGACGTCTATTTGGAACCTCTTTTAGATGATTTGCGAATTTTGTGGGATAGTGGGATAGAAGTATTTGATGCATATAAGAATGAAACTTTCAATTTGAGAGCGATGTTATTGTGTACAATAACCGACTATCCGGCTTATGGCGACCTTTCTGGGCATACGGTGCATGGGAAAGAGGCATGTCCATTGTGTGGGGAGGATATCGAGTCTGAATACTTGAAGTGTTCTCATAAGTATGTGTATTTGGGAAATAGGAGGGGCTTGGATCCTGACCATTGTTATCGCAAGCAGCAGAAAGCATTTAATGGACGTCAAGAACATCGTCAACCTCCTAGAATTTTGAGTGGGCATGAAGTTTATCAGAAAGTAAAGCATATTGAGATAAAATATGGGAAGAAGAACGGCTCTAAATTGTCTACTCGTGGGTATAAGAAAAGATCCATATTTTTTGATAAACTTCCATATTGGCCTGACCTGGAGGTCAGGCATTGCCTCGATTTCATGCACATTGAGAAAAATGTCTGTGATAATATTATCAATACCCTCCTGAATGTTCCCGGTAAAACAAAGGATAACGCCGCAGCTAGGGAAGATATGCAAATGATGGGTATTAGGCTAGAGTTGGCACCACAGAAGAGAGGTAATGGTACATTTTTACCGCCAGCAGCTTATACCCTTTCACGGAATGAGAAAAAAGAGTTTTGTGCATGCTTGAATGGAATTAAAGTGCCACATGGTTATTCGTCCAACATCAAAAGCCTTGTGTCGATGCAAGACCTAAAACTCACCGGGTTAAAGTCACATGATTGCTACACTTTGATGCAACAATTACTATACGTGGCTATTCGTTCCATTTTACCTGAAAAGGTACGATACGCTATTACTAGATTCTGTCTCTTCTTCCAGTCCATATGCGATAAAGTCATCGATCCCGATGATGCGGATTCATTGCAGGACCTCGTTGTCACCTCTCTTTGTTATTCGTGATTCACCTGACCACTCACTTGGTTAGGGAGATTTTGTACCTTGGGCCCGTGTACTTGAGATACCAGTATCCTTTTGAAAGATTGATAAAAGTGTACAAGGACTATACATCTAATCGGTATCGTCCAGAAGGTTGTATTGCTGAACGCGTTATATTAGACGAAGCTCTTGCATATTGTTACGCTCATCTCTCCCCTGAGGAGTTAATTGGTGTTCCAAAGAACCGTCATAGTGACTGGATGACCGAAAAAGGTATTAGGGTCCGGGTTGAAAAAATTGTGGCACGTGACATGTTACATTTAGCACATACGTATGTGCTAAACAACGAAGATGAGGTGCAACCTTATATTCAACAACACAAAGATGAGCTCAAATACGATCACCCAAACAAGAGCGAGATGTGGATTGCAAACGAGCATAAGAAGATGTTCGGAGATGGATTTAGTTGAAATCCGTCAACCAAGAGTTCTAAGGGTAGAATTAGTCAAGTAATGACTTACCATTTCTAGATAAAGGTAGCATGCGATGACTATTTTTATTTAAAGATGGGTCTTGGAATAATTTATATAATTTAGTGAGAGGTCATTATATAAATGCTAAACTTGTTAAAATGTTTTTCAAGTAAATTAACAATGAATGTTTATATATTTCTTTTTGTTGTAGTAACCATATTCGCACAATGTCAACTTCATCAAACAACGCAACCTTGGGTAATGACTCATGGTTGAGATCCGTCATGGACAAGTGTGTCCTGAAAGATGATGGAAGTAACTTCGTTGAATGGGAGTCAACGATCAAGAGCACCGCGTTATCCAATAACGTGCTTCGCTACTTGGTCGAAGAGCCCCTCACCGAACCCGCGCCTAGATCGTCCGCGGTGGTTCGGGCCGAATATGACCTCTATTTGAAGGTTGCAAATGACGTCAAGAATGTCTTGATTTGGTCAATCTCACCCAAACTCAAACTACAATTAATATCACTCGATGCATATGCGATATTCACGAGGATCACGTCGATGTTTTCGCAAGCCCCTCAAATTCTTCAATATGAGGCGGCTACGAAATTTTTTGACACCAAGCTTCCAAGGGGCCAAAAGGTTGGCCCACACGTGCTCAAAATGGTTGAGCACGCGGACACCTTAGAGCGTCTAGGGTGCAAAATTCCGAAGCAATTGGTGGTGGGTAAGATCCTTCATTCACTCACACCTAAGTTCACCCAATTTAGGGTGAACTATAACATGAATGGCATGGACAAGAGTTTCCATGAACTCCATGCACTCCTCACCCAAGCGGAGAGGGACATGGAGGCTAGTGGGAGTGAACCCAAGGATGTTCTTTCCATGAAAATGAAGAACATGAACCTTGGGGTGAGGAAGGACAAGGGAAAGGGTAAGACTCTTTTCAAGAAATCCGGCAAGGGAAAGGGCAAGGTCTTTTATAAGGCCAAGCCCAAGGTCAACAAACACGCGGAGGCGGATTGCTATTATTGTAATGGCAAAGGGCATTGGAAACGCAATTGCCCCAAGTACTTGAAAGACAAGAAAGACGGTTGTGTGACAACGTCAGGTAAAATTCTTTCATCACTCTATATGATAGATATTAACTTTGCTAGTACACATCTTCTTGGGTATTTGATACCGGTTGTGGTTCTCACCTTTGTAATCATGTACAGGGGCTGAGGGACGCGCAAGCACTAGCCAAGGGTGACGTGGACCTGCGCATGAGAAATGGAGCTAAGGTAGTCGCAGTTTCCGTGGGCACCTACGTTCTTCTTTTGCCTAATGGTTTAGAGTTGTATTTAAATAATTGCTATTATGTACCAACTCTTACCAAGAACATTATCTCCATTTCCGTGTTAGACATGGAAGGTTTTTCATTTTGTATTAAGAACAACTGTTGTACTTTTGCTTTTAATGAAATGGTTTATGGCGAGGCCATTTCTATTGGAGGTATTTATGTTCTAGATATTGCAAAAGAGGTCTATCATGTAGAAAACAAGAAGCTCAAAACAGGTGAACCTAATCAATAATACCTTTGGCATTGTCGTTTAGGGCACATAAACGAACGACGCATAAAGAGACTTGTTTCATCTAAAGTACTCAAACCATTCGATTACGAATCTTATGGCGTATGCAAATCTTGTCTTCTAGGCAAGATGACTCGTGCTCCTTTTACGGGAAAAGGGACACGAGCAAGTGAAGTATTAGGACTTATACATACGGATGTATGTGGTCCAATGACTATCCGAGCTAGAGGTGGTTATCACTACTTCATTACTTTTACCGACGACTTGAGTAGATATGGATATGTTTACTTGATGAGGCATAAAAGTGATGCTTTTGAAAAATTCAAAGAATTTCAAAATGAAGTAGAAAACCAATTGAATAAAAAGATTAAAACCCTACGATCCGATCGTGGTGGTGAATACTTGAACAATGAGTTTGATGCTTTTACAATCTATATGACAAGTAATTTTTAGCTTTAGGTCAAGAATATAATTACCTTTGATTGGTATGGCAAAACCATTGACCAAGTATAGGCATAAATAGATACAACGCTTGTTCCATTCACAAAAGTGAAACACTTGTGTCGTACACAAAAGTGGATACTATATTATTTATTTAGAGGTCATGTACATAATAACGTTTATTAAAGTATACCTCTAAATCCAAAACTAGATTGATCACATTATAACTTTTATATGTCTCTATAGAAATAAAACTACAATAGTTATATTTCTCTTGTAGGTCGACATTTAATCATGGCTAGTCGTCGCACGAATCATTATTATATGCATTGAATACATCAATGAAAACCATAATGGGTATGTAATACCCAAAAATTGTATTTAACAAAATAAATGTCGATCATATAGATATTATGGGTGAAAATAGTACACCCAATTTCTAACTTTTTAGAAAACCTGGGGCAGATTCTTTTCTTGTGTCCTACACTGTAAGAATTGAATCATCAAAGGTTGGGTTTGACACCTTGCTTGGATTCTGAGTTTACTATTCAAAATAGCCTTGCCTTTTTCCCTTGCTTTGTGCCAACATTTTGCCAACCTACTCTTGAACCTCGTCATATTCTTAACAATCAAGAATAAAACATCTTTCCTAGAGCTCCCACTCACTTTCATGAATCTCTATTTTGACCAATAGATTAGAAATATAATGAAGACATTTCTTCATTTTATTCATGGTTTTACCTTCAAAAGGATAAACCTTTCATGAAGTGACTACGGTATTTGGTTATTCACGATTTTAAATAAATCGATTAACCTAGTCGTACCAACTGATTTGGCCTCTTTTGAGGTAAGTCTCGATAAGGAGTATTATGACGACATACCAAAAATTACAAATATTTTCTTTGGAGCAAAAAGATTGATGCACCATTGTAATAAGAAGACGTCACAAAAATTCAAAACGTTTTTGACTAAAATGTGACTCATTTGTATACTCTTCATAAGAGACATTTGTAATGGTTAATATGAGGATCAAAAGAAAAATTTATTTTGTCTTTAGCTATGGTGGTATAAACGGAGATTGCAATAAAAATGCTACCGTATAACAATGGAAACTCCTTTCCACGATTGAACGGATTTACAAGTTCGTAGAAGGAAAAATATTTGTCATTGCGCGAATAAAATAAATATGAACGGAAAATAAACATTCATTGCTTATATATAATTTACTTGTAAAACAATTTTAAACAAGTCACTCATATAATGACCCCTCACGAAATTACATAAGTGATTCCAAGACCCATCTGTAGACAAAAATAGTCATCGCATGCTACCTTTATCTAAAAATGGTAAGTCAATACTTGACTAATTCTACACTTAGAACTCTTGGTTGACGGATGTCAACTAAATCCATCTCCTAGTCCCAAGATAACGCTTATCTCGTTGAGTCCAATCCAATTTTGGCTTGTGATCGCATCACCCTACTTACCCGAGGTAAAAAGGGACCTACGAGCGTGGTAGCCCTAATGAACACGGGGTTCATAGGTGCTTCAATTGGTAAGGCTAAATCTCAATTTTTTTTTTAAGTTATGTGAGAGGTCTTGTCAATTTAGTCATTAATTCCCTATAAGTGAACTAAATCGGTGAATTTTGAATAACTTTGAATTGACAATCGCGAAATAAAATAAAAATGCATGTTGGCGATTTTGGCATGTGCGGAAAAACATAAAGCAATCATATAATAAATCCTAGTATGGCCACCTAGCTAATCCAATTAACTAGACGATTACAAAATCGGAAACGAACTCCTTGGCCCCTTGCCTCTTCACGGTACATGCTCCAAAAATGCACCGTCTTTTAGAACACCGACTTCGGGAATCTCCGTCTTCATAATAATTAATTACAAAAGATACAAATAAAAAATCCTATTATACATTTGATCTAGAAAATGAAATTAAATTTTTACAAACGGCGATACGAGATCGCAAATAAAATTACAACCGAATCGGTATTCCCTTACATTACGGGTAATACCAATTAAAATAATCTAGGCCATACTAGGTACAACTTGCATTAAAAATTTACACAAATGACATTCTTTCATTTAACCATAACAACATAAATAAAATGCTGAAAAAATATGCCAAAATCGCCCTTGATACTTATTATGCTCATTCTAGCTCGGTTTTATGGATTTTATCGATAATCAACACTTAAATCGTATTTAAGCTCAAAATAATTATCTAAACTGATTTAGAACTCAAAATTAGCCCCCACTAATTTTTTTTATATTTAATTAGTTTGAATTGATCGTATTTGCTAAATATAGAGGTTTAATCATATAATTTATGAAATAAACCCAAAATAGAATATAAAACTCATAAAAATTTGAAACCAAAAATTTTGTACATTCTAAAAATTTCCAGGAACTCCAAAAATCAGAAAACTTTGCCCAAAAATTTAGAATTAATTTTATGAACAAACAACTTTGTATTCAACGGTTTTATCAAATAAAAACAATTAAATATAGTAAAACAGTGAAAAAAATTATAAAATTTCACCAAGATGATATAAATCAGGTTATAAAATGTAACAAAAATTTTCAAGACCAGAAAAGGACGTTTCAATTTTATGATCATAATAATCTCACTTTATTGACTTTTATCTCATAAAACTCAATAATCATGCAAAACTTAATTAAAAGTCACGACATTTTACATATAGTATGTACAACATGCATGTGAAATCATATAAAAATTTCATGGCCAGAATCAACATGCAACTATTTTTAGTTAACTTTTAACATAAAAAATGCATTTAACATGATTTAAAGGCCATAAATCAAAATAAATAACAAATATATCCCTAAAACCACCAAATTTGACCACAACCATTTTGAGGTCAATAGGTATGTATGCAAATCAAAAATTTCGTGCAAACCAATTTTTAACACAAATTTTCAATTTTACCCAAGTTATCGTATAACTCGATTTTAATGCTTAAAATCGACAAGCATGTAACAATTGAGCTCTGATACCACATGAAAGTCCTAGACCTCTAATTAGACTCCTCTAATTAGTTCATTAAATTACATTAACTTAATGATTTAGGATCTAGTTATCATGCATGCAAATATAAAAGCATAAAATAAAAGATAAGACGAAAATATCCTTACATTGGGAATTTTCGGTTCAATATGGGCAAAATAAGAACTTATTCTTATTTTTCTTGAGCATGAAATTAATGGATGATCCTCCAAAAAACAACCTCCAAAGTAGAAGGTCTCCTTCTTGTTGCACCCAAGATTAAACCCAAATAATCTTACCTTATTATTAACTAGATAATAAGTAAGACAAAAACTACTAATATTATTATATTACTACACTAGTAATATGATATGAATATTAGCATGCATGTGAGAGTTTAGAGAGAAGTTGAGGATTTTAGAGAGATATCTAAAACAAGTGGAAAAATGAGCAAATAAATTGAACAACCAAAATGCCCTTATGTAGGCACATGGCCGGTCAAGTAGCTCAAAAATGAGCCAATATTTTGCTTATTTTAATCACATGCAAAGTGGTAGAGTGTAGGAAGTAAAAATGATCATGTTCATGTCATAACATGTCAATATGTTGTAGTGTGTTACAAGAAATGAACAAACATTATTGCTTACACTACATGGAATCCGGCCTCCACTAGAGTACTATGGTCCATTTTGATTTTTGATATTTGTCCCACAAATACTTATAATCATATGTTTAATTATCTTATATAATTGAGTGTTAATTTGATCATATAACAATTATATGACATAAATTAATAAACAATATGTACTTAACTTTTAAGTGATATTTTACCATTATATCAATATATAATGGATCCTACAATGCCCAGTTAATTTATTTTACAACTCCTTGTAAATATAATTAACTAATTACCTCTACCTCAAAATATATGCATTACCTCAACTAATTTAATGAATTAACTATTAATCACTAAATTAAATCTTATTTAATCATATTAAAATAAGACGTAAAATTTATTCAGTCAGTTATCGTATAAATGACTAATAAACTTAAGTGGAATGAGCTCCTAACTCAATATCCAATAAATAACTCTCGTACATATCAAATATATGTAAAGCCTTAATTAAACTGTATCGTATACAAATAATTAGTATTCTATTTGGGTCTCATCCTATAGGTGTGACCTAAAGGGATCAGTTGATCACCGCCGTCATACGACAATAACGTCAAACTCTAGTCAGCCGAGCGTTACCGATTTACATTAATCAGCTGACGTGGAGTATCAAAATATACTAATCATGACACGTATATTTCAAATGAGATTTATTATATAAATGCACTATCGTGGAGGACACTTACTCCAACACGGACGTCTAGCAAGATGGACCTTAATTCTCTCAGAGTTCGATCTCAAATATGTACCTCTGAAAGTCATTAAAGGACGTGCTGTTGCTGAGTTTTTCGCATACAATCCTATCAACGACACCCAAACAATAGACATGTGGTCATTTCCAGACGAGGATATATTGCAAACTTGTATAGACTTCTGTGACCTATACTTTGATGGTACATCGAATTTGAGAGGATTTGGAGTGGGAGTGTTGCTCATTTCTACTGAAGGCGAGCATACACCACTATTTGTCAAACTCGACTTCGAAGTGACAAATAACACAGCGGAAATCAAAGGTTTCCTTATTGGTTTACAAGCGGCAGTCAGTCTAGGCATCAAGAATCTTCGCGTTTTTGGAGACTCCTCCTTGATAATCAACTAGGTCACGGGATCAAGGAAAATTCGGAGTGAAAGTCTAGCACCCTATCACGGTAGAATAGATCAAGTTGCCCAATTCTTTGATCAAGTGACTTATCTACCTCTACCTCGTGAAGAGAATCAGTTCGCATACGCTCTTGCGAAACTTGGAGCCTTGATCAACATGTTAGACCACATGATCGAAATGTCTTTATGCATCGTACGTCGGTCAGAACCTGCCTATGTGTACCAACTTACAGACGAAGAAGAGAATCCTGAGGAACCCTGGTTCCAAGCATTTCTAAAATTCAAACTCAATGGTACATACCCACCAGAGATAGATAAGAGGGGACAACGCGCCGTACGGTTACTAGCCTCTCAATACCGCCTTATGGAAGGAGAACTGTACAAAAGAACACCTCTTGGTGTCATCTTGCGTTGCCTTGATCAATCACAGGCACAAAAGTAATAGAAGAAGTTTATGACGGAGAATGCGATCCTCACGTGAGCGAACCCATGATGGCAAATATTGTATTAAATACGTCAGACACTGCCACAATTGCCAAATCTTCGGGAATGTTCAACATTTTTCTCCCTCATTGCTTTACACCATGACCTCACCTTGGCCATTTTCTGCTTGGGGAATCGACATTATTGGAAAGATCACACCAGCTGGAACAGGAGGTCACTGTTTCATTTTGGTGGCTATCGACTATTTCACCAAATGGGTTGAAGCAGCATCCTACACTAGTCTTACTAATAAAAATGTGGCCAAGTTCATACAAACCAATATTATCTATCGATATGGTTGCCCACCTGAAATCATCAATGATAATAGATCACGCTTCCAAGCAGAGACTGAACAGTTACTAGCCAAATATAAGATCAAGCATCATCATTCCTCGCCTTATCGACCTCAAACTAATGGCGCGTTAGAGGCAGCTAACAAGAATGTCGTCACAATCCTCAAGAAAATGATCGACAATTACAGTGATTGGCCAAGCAAGATACCCTTCGCCTTATGGGGCTATCGCACTTCAGTTAGGACACCTACTGGGGCCACTCCTTTCTATCTAACCTATGGAATGGAAGGTGTACAACCAGTAGAGCTGGAAATCCCATCTTTGGGTATTTTCCTAGAAAGTCAAATCTCATAAGCTGATTGGAAGAGGGATAGATATGATGAACTCGTCCTCTTGGACGAACGAAGACTGCGTGCATTACACAACGTGCAGACATACCAAGCACGTATAAAACGAGCATTCAACAAATGAGTTAAATCCAGAAACATCAAGGAAGGAGATTTAGTGCTCAAATCAGTTAGAGCTCTCTTACCTGTTGATCCACGAGGAAAGTTCAAACCTAATTGGGCTGGACCTTTCTTAGTCAAATCCATATTCTCAAGGGGTGCAATTAGAATCACAGACCTAGAGGGGAACAAATTTGCTAACCCTACCAACCTAGACCAGTTAAAACGGTACTACCCTTAGCATGCACTAGGAAAATGCGCCTCGCGCAACCCCATTTTGCCGCTGCAGCGACACAGAATAAAATCGGCCCTGGGCCAGTTGAATTTAATGTCGCTATGCTCTTACATTTTCACATTAGGATAACCCTCATGACATCAAATAAATCGAATTGTATTTCTTTTGGGAGTAAGTAAAGCACATGCTATCCTTTTTCTAAGTTCATTACAAGCTCTTACTTCGAACAATTATTCTTTTGCATTTTCTCGAACTACGCGCATGGTTTGATTTCATTTTTTCTTCTAATGAAAACGCATGCAATCCTTCACAGGATTCAACCCAGCTATTATTTTGAAATGTGAATAGTGAAAGTCCATAGACCCTAATTAGACTCCTCTAATTAGTTACTAATTAACTTGTTAATTTAGTATTTAATGATCTATGTAACATGCATGCAAATATAAAGGCATAAATAGACAAAAGATGAAATTTCCTTACATTGAGAAATTTCGGTTTAAATGGGCACAATAAGAAACTCCCTTTCTTATTGTTCTTGAGCTAAAAAGAATAGGATGAACCTCCTTGTAAGAACTTTCAATATAGAAAGTCTCCTTCCAACATGTACCCTAAAATATAGTGACAAGAAGTAACTATTATTAGGATTATTACTACTCTAGTAATATGAATATTCACAAATTCTCATTTGTGACGGTCACTATCCGTCACAAGCTTGTGACGGGTTAGATCCCTCTTACAAGCTTGCAAGTGGGAGGGCAGTGATTTCCCACTTGCCCTCCCATTTGCAAGCTTGTGAGAGGGATCCAACCCGTCACAAGCTTGTGACGGATAGTGACCATCACAAGCAAGACTAATTGATGAATATTAGTTGTAGTGAGAGTTTTTAGAGAGAGGTTGGAGAAATATGGCAAAACAAGTGAATAATGAAGTAGTGAGAAATGAACAACCAAAGTGCTCTTTTGAAGACACTTTGGTCGGTCACCCTGTCACCAAAAGAGGTGATTTTCTTTCTTATTTTATTCACATGCAAATAACTTGAGTGTGGGTTAAATAATGATAAAGATCATGTGTCATAACATGTCATAATCACTTGGTGGAGTGTGGTATTAGTAGAGTAAAATCACTAATGATTTTCTCCATTCAAAACCGATGCACATGAGTCCACAATGGACCATTTTGATTTTTGATATTTGTCCCACAAATACTTATTAATCATATGCCTAATTATCTTGTATAATTATCTGTTAATTTGATCATACAACAATTATATGACACAAATTAATAACCAATATGTACTTAACTTTTAAGTGATATTTTACCATTATATCAATATATAATGGATCCCACAATGTCTAATTAATTTATTTTACAACTCCTTGTAAAGATAATTAACTAATTACCTCTACCTCAAAATATATACACAACCTCAACTAATTTAGTGGATTAACGATTAATTACTAAATTAAATCTTATTTAATCCTATTAAATAAAGACCTAAAATTTATTCAGTCATTTATCGTTAATTGACTAATAAACTTAACTTGAATGAATTCCTAACTCAATTTCCAATAAATAACTCTCGTAACCCAACATATATCAAATATATATGTAAAGGACTAATTAAAATGTATCATATACAAATAATTAGTTTCCTGTTTGGGTCTCATCCTTTAGGTGTGACCGAAAGGGGTCAGTTGATCACCGCCGTAATACGACAATAATCGTCATAGACATCAGACATTTTCATCAATAGGCATCAGATTTGCAACTGATGCACAGTTGACACATGTATATTCTTTATGCTTATATTTCAAAGCTTATCTTTCTTGGTAAAATATATCTGTATTTTATTTAGAAAAGAATTTGAAATCTACCGTAATTCCATAAAGAAACGCGGAAATATTTCTTTCAAAGTAGGAAACTGTTTGGGAAATGACGCAGCGGACGCTGCGGCTCTTCCAAGGGTCGCACTAGCTGCTGCGCCTCTTCCCCAGTTTGTTTTGCCTGTTTCCGGAATATTTTCTTGATTTCTTTCGGTGTTCGAGTCATTCCAAAACTTTTCGGATTTCTCCCTATAAAAGGAGAGGTTCGTTCTCATTTTCAAAGCACGGAAGTGTTCCGCCCATTCTTTCTCTATCTTTGAATTCTAGAACTTGCTCTAAGCATTTTGACATCTACGTGCTTGATCAATCGACCACGTAAGCTCATATCCTTCTGGATTCCGGTCACGTTATTGCATAGACCTACCAATTTGACGAACTACACTTAATCAATTTAAGTAATTAATCTTTCCGATCCTTTTACGAGGGCATTTTCTTTGCATTCGAGTCGAGCTATTGCTAAAACGCAACTTAGGTAATCTTGTTTCGTCAACATATATGTCTGAGGGTGTTTAATCCCGTATTTCGTATTTTATTTCATATCATGTAAGATTCATGTAAGATTTATGTCAAACCTTTTCAAAACCTTTATTAGTTTTATTATTTCTTATTTATCGTCTTTTAATCTAATTAGATAGTTTGTCTTGGCTTAGATTTTCATGTAAGATTTTACTTCCTGTTTCACTCCGACGTAGCCTTAATTACGTATTCAATCGACTATTAATTCTAATATTGCTGCTAATCTGTTTGTTTAGTCTTTTATCTTTTCCTTTTCTTCAAACCTTTATTTCCGACATAGATCCCGGAATCCGTTGTAATCAATTGTAATATTTATTTTTTATAGGTTTGTCCAATCATTATAATTGTATGATCCATTGTATGATTTATTTGCCTTTCACATGCAATCAAATCTAAATCCTATTTCGAATCAATTGATGCTAAACTACATGTTAACCGACATAGCTAGCTCACATGTTAGGATTAAAACGTGGATGTTGCATAGCATGCATATAACCGATTGCATATCGAGTACAGAAGAGTTTCCCTAATCATTACTAGAGGCCGCTATCGAGGCGGGCGTGATGAGGTGTTCGATTAAAGAGCTTCCTAATACGTACCCTTACCCCTTACTCCAGATCTATGTGAACATCCGTGTTCATTGACATCCACGAGAGTCATTCTAGACATAGAATGCTAAGGGTAACGAGTTCTTAGTGTTCATGTCATCACTTTGTGTCTTGACATGACATAAAGTATTTGAACGGTTCCAACTTCCCACAAATGTTGGTGGCGACTCCACAAATGCGTATTTTCACGCTTGTCCCTCGTTTCTCCGTCCATAGGTCAACGCGCGCCACAACCCAAAAAGGATCGCGAACCCGTGTATCACAATATATAACAATATCAAACACACATAGCGTCCCGACACTTCCCATGGTGACCAAGTAAGAGCTATAACGGCAAGAGTGCGATTCCGGGACGTCTTTTGAATCCTTGCGGTAGCTCCCTATGACTCCTACCCGGGTTCATTTTATTAGACACTCCTAGTTCATTAGGTTCATTGGTTTTAGGTTCCAAAATCGATCGCTCTAATACCACTTTGTAAAACCCCCATATTCTAAAGAGCCTTACAAGACCTCTCTGGCACATGCGACTGCTACCATCTCGGTTGCCCGAGATAGTACATATCAAAACAAGCCATAAAGAAACAATACTTTATTTAATAAATAGTTTAACTCAAATACATAGTCTCAAACTATACGATATACCATCTAGACCAATAATCCAAAATGACAAACATATTATCAAGAAAAGTAACGTCTAATGCAGAACTCTAGTAGACTCCGCGGAAGCTATGACTCGATAGTGGTGATCCCCTCAACATCCCAGCGCAGCTCAATAAATTACCTGCTGATTACCTGCTTCTCATTCCCCAATGGATCATCACAGTTTTGTAAAACAATAACGGGGTCAGTATTTGCATATATCGACCAACGTACAAGATAAGCACAAGGGAAGAGAAACCAGAGGGCCACCGCAGCGGTTGCCTCAGTAGACTCAGGTTACCAGGCTGATCTACAAAACTACCTATTGACCCTGGACCACAACCACAGGTGTTGAACTTCCATCTCGCCACTGCAAGATGACCCGGAACATTAATGTGCACATCCCTCACGTGGCGGGATAACTATGGGGGCGAACTCGGGGCATGACCTGTCTCCTAACAGGATCACCATACCATAGTAACCATATTAACCATCGCCGACAACCCTAATCTCCATCATTGTCACAACAGTGACCATTATCATCAATCACATATCAATAATCACAAATAGAAATCAACAATCTCATGTCATCAATTAGCAACGCAAATACTGAGTACGAAACCCTACCTTATAACAAATTCGCACCAAATCACAATCATTACATCAACAATCTTCTTTTATAAATTCCTTCCCCTAAAGATGCAATTAGTATAATTAATAATAACCCTTGTTTCCCTTTCCCCCAAATCAATTAGGGTTATATAACTCAATACAAAAAATCAATCATAATAAATAGTACTTACCAAGCAATCAATCGACGTAACAAAAGATCAGATCCGGAACGAGATGATGAAAGGTTTCTTGAGGAATTAGGGAGAGTTTTGAGAGAGTAGGGTTTTGTAATTAAGAACGTAAACTGAATTATGAAAAACTAATTCCTCTTTTTAACCTTAAATCAACCGTCCGACTAAACCCTGAAATTCGTCGTACTCGGTCGAGTACAACATGTACTCGGTCAAGTACGACTTACTCGGTCGAGTGCCAATATCACTCGTTCGGGTACCCATATACAAAGAAATACGGAGTATTACAATTCCACTCATTAGCTTGTCATTCCTTTGCTTAAGTTTCAGTTTTATACCGCATTCGTTAAATAAGGTTGTACATGGCCTAGCTAGACATGCCATGTTTAGGTAGCACCTTTCCTTTTACTGTTGCTAGAAAACAAAAAAAAGCAAGTTTGGTAATACAAAATTACGATGCGAGTACTAAAAAGCTGCTCCAACAATTGAAGTCCAAAACAGTCTAAGGCCACTTAAGACTACATTTCATGCTGTAAAAGAGTTTCAATTGAAGTCCAAGATGTAAATAAAGGTTTACTACTTATAGCATATTCCTTAGACTCTAATTAGGACGGAAGGAGTATCTCGGTACTGTGTATGCCTAAAACTGTTCTAAAAAAATGTGTTTCTTTCCGCTATGAGCAGACCATGGACATTGTTAGGTTGCGATGCCCTTGTCGGAAACATAGCTAGGCTTCTCCGTCTCCTCCCATTTGAGCTTCCCCTTGACCAGAGGGACGTACTCCTATGAGTATACAACATAATCTAGTAAAGAGGATAATCATGCATAATTTGATAAATTTTTAAAATAAGTTTGTATGTTTTATAAATTATTAAGCTAATTAATCTTAAACTTAATTATTGGTCAATTTTAATTACCTCAAGCTTCGTAAACAGTTCTTCAGCTGTTGGGGCAGATACAATGAGGCTACGGTCACGTTGAGGGATAAAACCTTCATCAACTACGTTATCAATGAAAGACAATAACCCATTGTAGTATCCATCAACATTCAATAGTCCCACCTGCAACATAAAACTTACGTCACTAAGACGGACATTAATAATTGTGTACTACCCTCCTAAATGCTTCAAATGTTTAGCCTTATTATGTCATTCAAGAACCTATTTTTCTTCAACTCTCGGGAAAACATTTCAATGAACTTGATCCGAGAGGGAAAATCCTAACGGAAAACTGTGTATTAATAATGAAATACTAATTCACGTTGCGTGTTTCCATGTGAACTCGACCATTGAGTCCAATACACAGTGCCACCAACATCAGCATCTAACATGACGACCAAGAATTATTGATGAAATGGCATAAAGCAGATAGTTAGACATGGCATACACAACTCTTATTTTACAATTCAAACGACTATAAACAATAAACACTAACAAGTAACAATAGTGGGAAATGACATAATAATAGAAGAATGGAAGGAATCTGGAATTTTTACCGACTGATACACTATTAGCGCCCGTAGGTTGCTTTAATTTGTTAGGAAATCCTCACAAAAGTGAAAGACAGTAAAAATAAATTCAAATGAAAAGGATTCATACAGGTTTACTGTGTATTCCGAGCTGAGCATATGTGATGACTTCTAGAAGCTCTTCAAGAGTGCCATATCCACCTGGTATAGAACATTGTGCACTAGCTAGGTTGGTAACATTATAACGTCATGGTTTAAAATTTTCAAGTAATGTGTACCAGGCAATGCGATGAATGCATCAGCTTGTCGTGCCATCTCCGCTTTCCTCTGGTGCATGTTTGATACAATGTTCACCTCCCCAACGGTTTCACCAGTTATCTGTCACATTCTTTCAATGTTAGCTACTAGCTTTGTTAGCGGTGTCAACCTCTAGGTTCTTCAAATGAGAATCAGGTTCTTACCTCTTTACATACAAGGCCTTTGGGAATCACCCTGCAATAACACCATAAACAAAAGGAAGCCAAAATCCGACTAATAAATCAGTCAAGGTACTGTTAAACACCTTAGAAGGATAGTCTTTGTTGACTTTATGCGACTTTAGAGCACGTTAGTATATGTAGAGACAGGAAGACGAAGCATTACCCAAGAACATGGCGCCCACCGTCATGAGCTGTCTGAGCAACAAGACCCATCAGACCCACGCTGCCTCCTCCATACACCAAATCGATCTCTTTCTCCACCTTCAACACAAATCCAATTAATCAAACCAAGAGCAAAACCCGCCATTATTAATGCAGGAGTATGTTCAATTCATTACACATACCACCAGTCCACCATTAACCAAGTTAGACAGATTGCAAACTCATAAACTATCAATCACTCACCACAACTCAAATAAGACCGCTATTTGTATCCCCGTCCAATTCTATATTATGCACCTCAATTTATAATAACAGCAAAACTCTTGTTGTTATACGGATCATACCATGCAACGGTCTTACCACAAGGGAAAACTGATCACATACATAAGCTAATCATATGCTAGCAAGTCTACGGATGTGTTAAATTAATTAATCATATATGCATTCGAGAATGATCATGCAAGGTAATTACAAGCAGCAATATTTTTCTCTTGTTTACCAAAATTCAGCGCATAACTTTTATGAGTATAGGTACAGACGTACAGTTTTAACACTTTTCGACGTCTAGGAATAAAAATGTGAATTGGAGTTAGGATAACAGAGGAGATAGTCATGAGATATTAACATCCAAATTAGTTTCTCAGTAGATAAATCACTCTGGCAAAGAAAGAAATGAAGAAAATATATAAAGGATGTGTCTTTATCAGTTTTATTTACAAATTTCATACATTAGTACTGTAATAGTGTCACAGAGACAGATGAACTTAAAATCTTGTTGCGATATTGTTAATTTGTTATAAGGTGCCACGGGACCGGCAGACGGCAGTACCACCCTGTCAGATACTCCCAACATGACACATATGTACACCATACACAATTGAGAGTATTATGTAAAACCTACATATGCACGTAAGATGGTGATATTGAAACTCAGTTGCACCCCGGTGGGCGGTGGGCAGTAGTTTTGAAATGGAAAGCTTTAAACTTTGAAAGGTAGCAACATTTTAAGTTCTATGCAGTATAATGCTGTCATGATTCAATAAGTAAAAGCATGATTAAAAACAAAAAAACAGGGGAAAAAAATACCAGTTGTTTGCCTAATTCAACAGCAGCATCTTGGTAGCTTAATTTTTTGCCAGAAGTGCTTCCACAAAACACACAAACTCTCTTAAATTTTGACATCTTTGTCTTTGTCTTTTCCATTGTTTGTTTTGTTGCTTTACAATGGTGTAGAAAATATGATAATGTGAATATATATAGAAGAATATTGGTGAGAATGCTTGCCAATGCGGAGTGTACACAAATGTAAACATATATGCTTAGCCCATGGCATGGCACACAATTTAGGTAACAGATCTGCTCAGTAACAATTCTCATCTGTGTTAATACTGTCATGATATGTTGCACTCTTATTCTGATGATTTAACTAACACAAATTCTCATTTGTGACGGACCGACCCGTCGCAAGCTATATATATATATATATATAATAGTGTTGTCTCATTAATAATGTGTTGAAATGTATCTTCTTAAAAAAAAATTTTTTTACCACAAAGCTAACGATTCCAATTTATAAATTTTCTCAATTATTTTGTCATGAAAATAACAAAAACGACTTTTAGTTTTGTTTATACGTAATATGAGTTAAGTCATTCTTAAATAATAGCATCAATAAAAATTTAGCAATTTATAGTTTTATTTATGTTATTTACATTTTAATTAAGAGATTATAATTTGGAGTTTAGAGAAAATGGTATGACTTGATGAAAAGATTAATTTTCATAAATATATTAGTTAGAATGAAGAGATAATAATATAATGAAATATATCATAATTATTTATTTTATTATTTACTTAATACACTTAAATTATCAAAAGCTTCCCTGTTTAAAAAGATAATTTTTGGAGGAAAAATTTGTGAGTTCACTTATTTTTTAGTAGATATGGGATGCTAGATATGCTGTTTTGGAACCGAATATTTCCTACATTTTAATTTTATTGTAGGTACTAATTTTCTTAAAATCTATACTATATATTAAATCCTGAAACCAAGAAATTTCATGTAATTAAATAAAGTTATACAAATTAATTATACTATATACTTTATAATCGATAGCGCTGTGTGATCGACCTGATCAAGGAATTTCAATGTAAATATTATATAATTTTAGTTGAAGTATAAATTTAGGAAATACCAAAATAGGGCGATTTTCCTTAAAAATAAACATGCCCCACTTATGTTATTAATTAGTACCACAGAATATACATTAAATTAAAAATTTATAATTATTTAACTTACACAAAATATTTTGGAAATTATTAAAAGCTAAATAAATCAAGCTAGTTTCCAAAAGATATAAAATTTTAAATTGATTTAACATATATGTAATATATTTATATAAATATATGAGTCTCTTAAAATTGCTTGTGTACTCAAATTGTATGTTTAATAATCAACAAATCAAATTATAGTAATCACTCAGTTCAATAGTTAAAATAACAATATTAGAACTAGGAGTAATTAATGAAAGTAATAGAACAACAACAGTAGTAGTGAAATTTTCAATATTAATGCGACATCAGTGAAAGTATCAATAATTACGGTGTAAGTAGTGAAAGTAACAATAATTACGGCGGGAGTACTAAAAGTAACAATAATAATAAGGCATGTAATAAATTAAAGAAACAATACAAAAAAATAGTATATATGAACAATTAGCCGACCAATTTATTAAAGTAAAATATTAATAGTGGGATAATGAATTGTCTAATAATTTATTTTATCGTAATTTTTAAGATATGTCATAAAAAACATATATTGATGATAAATTTATGAGTTATACAACTTTAAAGTATATTTAATTAAAATAATTATTAATGATAAATATAGGTAGCCCGGGCGGAGCCGGGCACCGATACTAGTTAGTATGAAAAGTTTGATTATTTTATATTGCTCCTAGATAATTAACTTCAACCTCTCCACCAGAATAGTATTGTCTCAACTTTTTCTAATTTTAATGTTAAAATTAGTTCATTTGCTCGTGAGATTCACGTGGTGTTACAATTTTATAGTAATGTTGGCGAGGTTAATAAAAGAGAACATTGTTTGCACTGTAAATCGTGTATTTATTCATATTTACCGTAATGTATATATGTGAACTCTTATCGAAAATAGATTTAAAAATGTATTATTCAATATTTAGGCCTTACTTGATAGACAAACGTTCAAATTAAAATCTTGTGTGTTGTGTGGGTATTTATCACCTTATTTAAAGTACAAAGTAATTGTTTGGTTGTGTACATAGTAGTGTCTCCAAACAAATTAACCAACTATCAAAGACAATGATCAATATGTGTTGATTTGAGGTGAACAACTTTATTCATAACAAGCTACTTTTGTGTACCATGTATTCAAATAAAGCATTTATAAACATACATCTCACTTTGAGACAGGGGGAGTATGGTATAAATTTACATTTTTTAAAAAAGAGGTAAAGACCAATAAAAATCAAACATACCATAAAATATGAACTTTATCATCACTTAATAAGCTTGCAGCTGATACCGAATAATCACCCTTACTCTTCATATAATCTTTTATCACTTACCTCTCCAATATAAATATAAAAAAAAAAACAATTCTTTTTGTTTGTTATTTTCAAAGTTAATACGCTTTAATTTTTTTTAGGGTTATTTGATGAGATTAATCCAAACTATCACTGACCTTCTCAATTTAATCCCAATTATTGTTCAAGCCAAAATAATCTAACTCATGTCATCATAAACCTTGTACTGCTTTGGTACTCTTGTTAACTTGTTGTTGCCGGTAATCTTTACACCAACAAAAAACATCATGTGAAGCATCATGAACAAGCCGCAGTCTACGTTACTCTCATCGGATTGCCAAATAAAGGGCACATTTTGTATATCGAAGTCCTTTGCTTGTAGACCATGTTCATGACCTTTGCTAATGAGGAAGTCAGCATATGTGTCCACCTACATATTTGTAAAGTAAATCATAATTTAAGTAGTTTAACAATATCACATAGCTGGTCTAACAATATCACATAGCTGGTCTAACAATATCACATTTTTGTAGATACTAATTTTCTTTATTAATGAAATACTTACAGCGCAAACAGCCAAGCTTATGTATGATGATCGCTCAAAATCTTCACGAGTTTTGTTGTCCATATAAAACGCCAACTTCCTCGTGAAGTCAATGCACACGCAGAAAAAATGCTCGTGCAGAAGTAAAGGAATGAATACCTAAGAAAAAACATAGGCAATAAAGTATCATTATTTGGCAATACAATATCATCCATTATTTGGAAACTTATCATGTTAATTATCCATTTCTCTTACCATATCTGCACCCAAATTAAGCGGCTGGTTAAAAAAGGTCGACCATGTATTCCATGCACCATATACTTCGGTCGTATATTTTCCCCTATCAACATCATCTTCACTCATGACATTCAACTTCGTTAGTGGCCCCTGGTTTTGTCATATGGCACATGATAAGTCGCTTTGACACACTTGACAAATTGCTAATTTTTCAGAATGACTAACGAACGGAGTTGATTAAATAAAAAATATGTATTTGAAGTAGACATACCGAGTGTTCAATTCCATAGAAGATTCGGATGGGTTGGTTGTTGGCATTTTCTGTCATTTGCAAGTCATTTAGCAATAATGCCCATGCTTCGATGACATTATGTTCTATCAGTTCTCCGGGCAACAACGACTCAATATCGGATTTTGATATAACATGGTAGGCTCCAAACTGAAAGACAGTATTCCTGTACAATTTTATCAAAAAACTATGATTAGTTTTTGAACAATAATATGAACAAATTTCTATCGAATACTATTATATTTTTAAATACTTACACTCCTTGTATATTATGATCATCAAGGAAGCAATAATCCATCACATCCTTTCGAAGCTTCAACACATGCTCAAACAAATCCGTATTTTCCAACAAAAATTCAGACACAACAGGGAGATCCTTATCCGGCATTCCACAGTCCAAAGTACAACCCAAATGGCTAGGCACCACAGTTGCACATTCGGGTATTCTTTTTGAGTGGAAAAAATAATCACTGATACATTTTGTTGCAGGAATAACCTCGTTCGCACGAGTGTCCTCCTCATCATTTTGAGCACATTTTGTTTTTTTATTATTCTCACTCTCATTCCTGTTCTCACCTTTTCTTTCAGGTATAACCTCGTTCGCACCAGTTGTCTCCGGATGTGTTGTGCCATCACTAAATCCCTTATTTACTTCCCCCTCGACTGGACCCGTTACTCCACCACCAATTTTTGTTATAATCTCGTTCACACGAGCCTCTTCCTCATCAGTTTGCTTCTCATCTTCATTGTTCAAATTTGTACCGTCATTAACTTCCTCATTCCGTTCAGTATCCTTGCCATCTACGTCCTCATCACTCATAAGATCCTTATCGGTACATCCCCCATATCTTTTATTCAATTCTTTGTACTGGATTTTCAGCATGTCAGTCCAAATGTCAAACGATGGCAAACCTTGTTTGATATTCTTAAGTTCAACATCCCTCTCTATCAAACCATCCATAAAGGCATGATAGTCAGGGTCTCTAAGAAAAGTCTGTGTTTGAGACATTAGAATATCTTCTTTAGCTGATGTATCTTCTTCGGTATTATCATTCTCTTCCTCAGCATTGACGTCTTCATTCTCACCACCTTTTCCAGACGTACCCTCTTCATGCACTGTATGTTTTTGTTTCAAATTGCTTATCTTCTTCATGTTATCTACGTATCTTGAATAAAACAGTTCATTGTCCCTCTTCATACGTAGATAAAGTTCATGAGCACGCTGTCAAATGACAAAATAAACATGTCAAAGCCACACAATATCACACTCCTGCTTTAACAATATCACAACATACTTTAAACAGTATCAGAACCTACTAAAAACAATATCACTTACTGTAATAACAATATCACATAAATCTATCTTAATTTTCATGCAAGGGAGCTTACATCAATTGATCTTGCTTTGATCTGTTCATCAGTTTCAACACCATTAGGCAACTTGACCATCAAGTAGCCATCTTTTTCTTCACATTCATCATCTTCCTCTTGATTTGAGTTTTGTGTAAGTTGCACTGACTCTGATGTTACTGAACAAACAAAATATGGCACAACTTATAAGAGGTATTTCCATTTCTTAAACTTATGTATAGTTTTTTCACAATAACAATATCACACATCATGAAAAACAATATCACACGTTATGAACAACAATATCACTTTTTATATACACTTTTTTATTGTAGATATTAAAGAATATTTTCTATGATATTCGAAATTACATAGTAATAAACAAACATGCATATTTAGGTTACCTTGTTGGTTCCGACTAATGGGGTACTCAATCTTCGAGATTGGCGCACTTCCCAATCGTCCAGTTTTCTTCTCCTCACCCACCCTTTTCAACAAGTCCTTATCATTCCAATGCTTGATAAGGGGTAGGGTGTGTGCCAAAACATTCCCTCTGAAATCAAACCGGTGGAAATAGGCCAGCATAACAACCAGGATACACCCGCTGATTAACGCCTTTCCACCTTGTTTGCACACCCTAATAGATCTGACCATCTCCCTGAAAACATAGTCACACCAATCGTACTTGGGGATGCTCTCAACATTCTGCACAGCCTTCACCAACTTCAAATCAAGTGTTTTATTTGAAGTCGGTGCTAAGAAAACGGACAAGCTAAACATCACAAACAGTCGTCTGAACTCATCTCCATGCTCCTTGCACTGCTTTAGTCTTTCAAAGACTCTACTTACCAAAATTGGATCGGATGTACACTTTACATCAAACTTTAACCTCCATTCATTTTTCAGTTTGGTGTCCGTCATAGAAACTGTGTTACCTGTTTGCGCAAGCACTACCTGCTTTCCTCCTCTAGGTAGCTGAAAGATGTCATAGACATCATCTTTCGTCAAAAGAAACTCCATCTTCTTTGTTCTAAACATGTCGCATGTATGGTCGAAGGCCTTTAAAATCAAATGCATAATTCCATGTGGAATTTTAGTCACTTTTAGATGCAACAAGCCTCCAAATCCTATTTCAATAACAACTTTCTTTTGGCCATCAGTAAGTCCGTCAATCAACTCAACCAACTGCCCCGGCCTACACTTCGTTTGAATTGGTTTTGCTTTTTTATTTTTCAACTCAGGCTGCTCTATAATTTTTTTTTCTTTCAGCAGAGTCATTTTCTTTTCATCTTTGCTATTCTTTTTTTTGGCAGACTTCAACTTCTTAGCTGGTATTTCCTCCTCTTCCTCATTATTTACTGGTTGTGGTTTCTTCCTCTTTTGTTTAGTTAAAATTGCCATCTGCATTACTTTTAATGTTTCGTCACCATCATCCTTCGTTTTGATAGGCTCCTCTGTGTGTGCAATTATCAACTTCATGTTGTTTGATAATTAATGACTGCATTAAAAGTAACAAACTATTAAATCACAATATACAAACAACACATTTCTATCAATCAATATCATAGTATAATAAAAGTGTATGTAAATGTGATATTGTTGTTCCTAACGTGTGATATTGTTTTTCATAATGTGTGATATTGTTATTGTGAAAAAAATATACTTATGTTTAAGAAATGGAAATATTTCATTTAAGCTGTGCAATATCAAATTTATGTAAAAATCACTACTAGGAAATAGAGATTTTGCGATGCATTAATGTGGCTTTTAGCGGCGCTAAATAGCGTCGCAGGGGGAAATACCGACGCACTAGAAAGCGCCCCGATAGCCTATGCCGCTAACACTTTTAGCGACGCTTTTTGTTTGCGTCGGTAAAAACAATAGAAAAGCACTGCAGTGTTGACGCGCTATTTTAAGAGAACTACCAACGCTTTAAAGCATTGTTGGAGTGTATGCTACGCTAATAAATCACCCTTTATAAGTTCGGCTTACGATCTTAACGTATGAATAACTACATCGATTTTGAATCGTGAGTTCAAGCTCAGTACGACACTTTTGACGATGCTATTTTATCATAACTACCAAAATACTTCAGCAATTCAAAATATCATTAGAATTCAACTTGATATAAATATAATTATCATGTCAATACATGTCTCAATTCCAAACAAGATACAATCCATTGAAAACAACTTAGAAACAAAATTGTATGGACAAAAAAAATAGCTCAATAAATAATCCACTATTATTAGTATGAATTATTCCTGTACTTGCTGCAATGTCCTTCATTCCCATGTAATTCCTAAACCTGCAGTATGGAGTAAAGAAAGAAAATTACTCCTAGATATTAAATCATACAAGCAGCCACTCTTTTGTTTCCAATAAAGCATAATAACAAACATAAAGAAAAGAACTCCTAGAACATTAAAATACTAGCTAATACTTCGTATTTGATAAATATCAACTGAGGTGCACCATTAGCATTTCTAACAACCTCCCACAATAAGGTAGCTCTTATTTATCGTACAACTTAAACATTTCATACTAATGACATAATACATGCGCAATTCAAATAAGCCATTATAAACACCAATCTTATAAAAAAAAAAGTATTGCACCTCGACAATGAAATATTCCGGTGTAGTTAAAACGATACTTCGTCATCTGTGTCAGGGATTTGAAGTTCCTACAATAAAGATTGAGAAACATAACAGTAGTTCTCATTAAGTTGTAAGAAAACAAGTTTATGGAGAAATGTGACACAAATAGACTAATAAGAATGATAACTTCATGGTACTTGTTTACCTCATCAGCATCATTGTCACAGCCGCCTTCAAAGCTACATTCATCAGAATTATCGTCACCTATGTCAAAGTCATCATCATTTCTCAACTTCCTTTTAAGCTTACTAATAGTATATCGTTGCTTGTTAATAGTATTGCCTTGCTTTATGACACGTTTTTCCAATGTTTGCATTTGCTCTTTTAGTTGACGAATAAGATACATAGTTGTTGTCTCTTCATTGGTAGACATATTCAAGCCTCTACAATAATGTGGATCAGAAGGTTCTGTTAAATCTGATGGCTTAACACCCAACCCAATTCCTCGAACCCTACCGTACTGATCTTTGCCTAATACTTGTGCAACAGGATCATCATTTAAGTTACCCTCTATGTGGCCTTGTTGTGCAGCAATTTCTTTTATTTGATCCTGAAAATATCATTGTATATCACATACAAAGCTATTGGAGATTGCCTTTAATAGGTAAAAAAATGGTAAGCAAACGAACCGTTATATTCGCTTCTTTTTTATGTTGGTGACACTCTAAATAAAGCTCTGTTCTTGTGGGAGATCTCTGCAGTGCTTTTTTCTACCAAACCGCAACATAAAAGAATATTATCTTCAAATTCGTTATCAGTAGATACTATAAGAAAGCACATTAAAATTTATATTCATTGAAAAAAATGGTGTACCAGATCTTCAGACACACGAGCATGAATTTTTGTACCAGATGTATGAAGAGGCTTCGTCTTAGCCTTCTTATGTGATAGAATACTTTTTCGACTTCTTTCCTGTCATTCCAAAATCATAAGCCAAATATGTAGAAATGACTACAATACCTTTGATCTATGTCTAACAATAATAGCAAGCCACCACCTCCACTAAGTTTATGATGGACAAGTCACTTACAACAATAAAACCTTTAAGCGTCAAGAGAATAAGAGATCATATATGACACATACCTGACCTTCGTCTGATCTCCAGAAATTAACAAGACTAATCCATTGATCATGTACCACATCTTCTGGACAGTTATTATGCAACTCTGTTATGTTTTCATCATCAGAATAATGTATTCCTTTCAAAGTACATTTATAGTCCCTCCATTTATGTCCAATAGACTTTAGTATCCATTTTTGCAAAACTCTAGGATAAAGAAATCTTTCCTACATAGAATAAAAAAAGAAACACACATTGAACTGTAAAAATAGCAAACCAACTCAAAACTAATAATGTATAAAATGCAGTTTTAACTCATTTTACCTTAACTTCGTTCAGTATCAAAACCTCGTTGTTACCCTTATTACCCTTCTTTAAATAATCCCATCTAGTATAACTTAATGAACAGAGACCTCCGTTTCTTGCTATCGTTCCACAATAATGTCCTAGTCTTGCTTATGACAGATAGTGGCCGTCACAAATGAGAATTTGTGGTAACCCATATACACCAACTCTGGTTTAAGACCGTCTTAACTTTATACGGCTTTTACAACTTGGAACTAACAAAGCTAAAAATCACTTCAATAGTCAACACATATACATTGATTCTTATTTAAGACCGTCTAAACTTAATACGACTTTCACAACATATTATAATAGAGGTGGAAATTTAAGGGGCTTCTGAAACGACTTAGATTAAGAATGTGTTAAGCAAGACCTACTCATATACACTTATTGGTTTAGCAAATATTAGAATATTAAATTACCTAAACCAATAAAGTAAAAGGGATATTTCCAATTTATGATCGCCATCAACAAATTCAATTAGTAATCATCAGATTTAATACTCATAAATGTATCAACTATTTCTTAAGAAAAAGATCATCTTGTATCCATTAAAACTAGTTGACTCAACTCACTAGTCAACAAATTCAATAAGATGGCACAATAATGTCAAAGTAAGTTTGATTAGTAAATGAAAAAATAAAACAAGATTGTCGAATTGAGTGTATACTGCCCGAATTCATGACCTTTTCTAGTCTAACAGTGATATCTAATCTAAAACTAAGAGCAGTAATCAATAAAATTAGTGGAAATATGAACAAACCCCAAATTTACAATAAAAAAGACCATATTTAAATTAGGTAAAAAAAACATAAGGTAAGAAAAAGAAAGTAGACAAAGAAAACATACCTAATTAAATGAGATTGGAGTTTCAAATTGAAAGAGGAACTACTGAAGACGAAGAAGAGAAGGCTACATGATAGAATTTTTTTAAGGGTTATTTAGAAACCTGATGTAGTGGGATTGTGGGGAATAATAGATTTAGCGCTTAGTTTTATTTTATCCCGCGTAATCTTATTTCACTTAAGTGGGCTTAATGGGTGCGCTAACTGAAAGCGCCTGTAGTTTCGCGTGAAAATGCTCCAGTTAGGCAGTTTTTTTCTAAGCGTCGCAAGATAAGCATCGCAAGAAACCTTTTTTCTAGTAGTGAATCAGCATAGAAAACAATATCACACTGCATAGAAAACAATATCACTTTGTATACAAAACAATATCATAAAGGCCAAATCAACAAAACGCTGAGATACAATATTCACCATGTACCTAAGAGCCAAAGAGGAAGAAACTTATACAACAACAATATCACATTTATACATCTACAATATCACTTTTATACAACTACAATATCACATTTATACAACAACAATATCCAGAATTAAACTCTAATTTCCAGAATTATGCAATTACAAACCCTAATTTATTCAATTATACCTAAATATTTGAGTCCATGAGTCCTAATTATAGTCAATAGAGGAAGAAACTTATACAACAACAATATCACATTTATACATTTACAATATCACATTTATACAACAACAATATCACATTTATGCAACAACAATATCCAGAATTAAACTCTAATTTCCAGAATTATGCAATTACAAACCCTAATTTATTCAATTAAACCTAATTTATGAAATTAAATCTAGTTTTTCTTCAATTCGTCGAATTAAATCGAAAAACCTAATTAATTCTTACGAAAATCTTCAAAATCACTATATAAACATCATTTTCGCAAAAAATCAGCATTATTGAAACGATTTAGACCAAATTTCTACTAGGTTTCACTATATGGACGAAATATGGGCGAAATCACCAAAATTCACTATAATAATTAACGAAAATTGATTATAATTGGAAAAAAACAGAGAAAAACACTAAAATAGAACTTACCTCAACGATTATGATCACAAATTGGTGAATGAAATTGAATTCTAGTAGAAATGCAGTTGATTCTAGTAGAAATGCAGTTGAAATTTTAGTAGAATATGGATGGTTTTTTTGGGTTTTGAAATTGAAGAGAGAGAAAGTTTTTTTGGGTTTCAGTTGTTTTGCGCGTGTAATAATAGTTTTGTTATTTCAGTTGTTTTGGGTGTAATTTCTGGTTTTGTTTAGTGCCATGTGTCATCATCTCAGCCCTCCATTAGTTCAGATCGGACGGCTATAATTAGGACTCATGGACTCAAATATTTAGGTGGACTCAACGGATCTTGCCTCTATATATATATATATGTACAAATCTTTAAATAACATAACAATTTTGATGTATTATACTCCCTCCTAGTCACTAATTTCTTCCCCTTTCTCATTTACACAAAAATTAAGGAAATGAATTTGGACCACACAAAAGACACTACCCCACATACAAATGAATTTAGACCATACAAAACACACAACCCCACATCCAAAAAGGGAAAGAGGGAAGAAAACCCGACTTACCCAATAAGGAAAGAGGGAAGAAATGACCGACTAAGAGGGAGTATATACCTATATATTATAACATTAAATAAATAAATTAAATTAAAAGCAAAGTTAAATAAATTAAATGTAATTTATTTATTTAATTTGCGTGCCTCAAAATTTAATACCGCGCGCGCGTATCTGAAAAATTAAATATAATACACAATCTATAACAACGGTTATTTATATTACCACCGTTGTTATTACTTTCAACAACGGGTCCTACTATAGAAACCGTTGTCATTGTGTTCATTAGACTTTTTATTTTGGCGCATTTTGGTGAAAATATATAACAACGGGTATACTATAACTGTTGTCAGTACTCTATCACAACGGCTTTGTTTTAGTATAACCGTGGTCAATAGTTTCTCACAATAAAAAATAATTTACAATCCTGTAGAGCAAATTAAACGCACAAGTAATTTACAATCCGATTATCATCATCATCATAATCCTCGTTTACAACACAAACACACAAATCTTTTTGTTTATTATCATCATCATTCTCCTCGTTCTCTTTATCATCATCCTGCTCGTTCTCTTTATCATCATCAGGTAATTTTTGTGTTTCGTCTTTAGGGTTTTAAGATTGAGTTCATCTTTTTGTATTTCATCTTTTTGTTTTTCGTGTCTTTGTTCTCTTTATCGTTCTTTTTATCATCCTGTTTATTTGTTCATTCCTTTTTAAGGTTTTAGAGTTTTAGAATCTCTGCATGACTCTTTATTTGTTTAGTTACTATTTCATTCCTTTTAAGGTCTTAGGATTTTAGAATCTCTGCATGCATGACTCTGATCAGTTACGACTATTTCATATATTTTGAAGGTTTTAGGGCTTTAAGATTATCATGGGTGAAAAACGGAAAAGAACGGAAAACAATGATAAGGGGGATAAGCCTGGTGAGAGGGGTGCTTCGCAGTGCCCTTCAGCCCTTGTAGCTATAGCGGCAAAACAGTCGGTGCCTATAAAATGGGGTGTGAAAGGTGTTCCTATCGGTACAAATGCTGGCCATTTATCCACTTGGATTGGAGTTACAACCAGACAGTTTGCGCCTATTGATTTAGATGATTTCAGGAATCTAAATCTTGTATTGCAGAAGTTACTCTTGACCCGTATAAAGGTATGATAATTTCTTTAGCTAAACAACATTTTATTTTTCAGAAGTTACTCTTGGTTCGTATAAAGGTATGATATTAGACAGCCGCTTATTAGTATATATATAACATGTAATTGAATGCTATGATGATGCAGGAAGCCTTCGATATTCCCGACTGCCATGATAAGTATCTATTACATAAGGCAGGGGCAGCCTTAAGGCAGTGGAGGTGTGACCTTGCCAAATTACACTTGTATGTCGACAAGGAGACGGGGGAGATGCATAAGAGCCCACCGATAAAGTACCCCAACATCACTCAGCAACAATGGGATAACTTTAAGGCGAAACGAGCTAGTGAAAAGTTTCAGGTTAAGTATCCATGTCCTATGTTTACATTTTTCTACTTTTTTTTTGAGCAATTTCTAAAACTCTACTTGCGATTTTATATGATTTGAAGGCCGTTAGCGCCAGAAATCGTGCTAACATTTCAAAGAAGCGGGGGGTATATTATAGTTCTCGAGGGGGTTACAGATTGATAGAAGAAAATCTCGTAAGTAGCATCTATATATTAGATTTTTTTAATCATACTTGGACTTGATACACATGTATACATATAGTAGCAGTTTTGAGTTAATGTGTATGTAGGTGTCAAAGGGAGTGACCGACTTGAATCGACACGTAACTTATAAAGAATGGCACACGCCTAAAGGATCCCGAACCTGTAACAAATATGATCAGGAAGTCTTGGCCAACATAGTAAGTATTATTTATTAAGACGAGGATTTTAATAACTTTATTGTTTAATTCTTATGCGTATGTATGTCTGACTATCTATTTATTTTAGTTACAAAATTAAAATGAAGTTTATTTAATATATTATAGGAGAATGTACTGAAGGAGGTTGCGGAAGGGAAATTCACTCCGCATGGTCGTGATGACGTTCTTGCTAGAGCGATCGGCCGACCCGAGCATCTAGGTCGATTGAGGGGCGTCCCATTACATGTTGGAGTCACGAAATATTTTGGGACAACTAGCCCGAAAAAGAAGAAGAAAAACAAGGGGAAGGTTGACATGGTGCCATTTTATATTGTCATTTAAAATTCACATGTTATTGTTTTAAACAAAATGCTGATTCCACATTTTTTGCACGCAGGTTCAGTTATTGGCATCCGTGATACTAAAAATAAATTCGGGAGGCAAGCCTACCGAAGAAGAATTGAAGATGATGGAGGATGTCATTAAAAAGGGTGAGGTGCAATATATTGGTCAAGAGGCAGAGAACACTACTACCTCCACCACCCATGAGGAGGAAGTATCGATCAACGAGAAACAGAAAGAGGTACCTATAGCTAGTGTTGCTGAAGTTTTAATACCTCAAGCCGATAAGGTATAAATATGACTTTATTATTTTTCTTTTTTTTCCTGCATTTGTTCTTTTCCAGCCTTACTCGTTGCAGCAAGAACCAAGGGGCTGGAATTTTCAAGCAAAACAACCATAATTTGGCTGTTTTGCTTGAAAATTCCAGCCCTTGGTTCTTGCTGCACTCGGGGTGTGTTTCTTGCAATAACCTCTGACATTATATCCTTTGATTGGTTAATTTTATTAGGTAAATGAGTCTGAAAAGGGGCAACTTGAGGAGACGACTGAGAAGACGGATGACAATAATCAGGGGTTGCAACTTGAGATGATGGTTGAGAAGACGGACGACCCATTACCTTCAAATGAGGGGCCAGTAATCGTAAAGGTATGCATGAAGTTGTTCGTTTAATTAATGAATTCTATTCTATAGTCTGTATTTAATTAATAATGTCTATTCTACAGGCCGTAAAAAGGAAGGCAGTTATTCTCACCGACCCTTCATCCAAGAAAGTTGTTCGTGTTGCCCGGGGTTGGGTAGACATAATGCCCAGCAAATCAGCGGAAAACATCTTGGTTCATGGCGTACCACTCTTGCCGAATCATACAAAAGTGGAGATAAATCAAGCCTTGAAGGGCTATGAAACGCTTCAACTGCCCGTCCCAGTCCGTGACGACCTTCAAAATTTGGCTGATGCGGTTCAGGGTTTTGTCCAATGGCCTAATAAGCACATTTACCTGGCTCGTTCGCGTACGACTCAACCGAATGTAGTCGGGGTTAGAAAAATACATCTAACCAGCCTTTTGTCTTTGTTCATCACCTACATAATTAGTGAATTTTATATGTTATATTTTTGTTTTGTAGGTAACAAAAAACATGGATAAGACTACTGCCTCATCATTGAAAGACGTAATCTAAAAAAGAATAAAATACACTTTTTTTGTAGGGTAAAAAAATACACACGGGTGATCACCCGATAGACGACAATAATCCTACTACTACCTCATTGAAAGATCAAGTTGATGAGGTATTTAGTTAAGTACTGAATTTTTTTAAATAGCTCGAACTGGGATATGTTTCGTATGGATTAGTTTAGTTAAGTACTTAATTTAGTTAGCCACATGTAGGATGTTGTGACAGGTAGCACAAAAGAAAATTCACATAATGTCCCCCAGCTGAAAGATGTTAGGAGTCTATCCCGTACTAATTATACTGGGAACGTTTTCATGGAAAAAGTAAGAACGATGACGATGATGGACCTTTATAAGGAGGCTGATGCTCTCATAGCAAGCGAGCAATTAATAATTATTTCGCTCGAGGATGATATTTTAGGGAAAGAACGTCAAGCAGTTCTGTCATGGGATATTCTAGCCATTTGGGCTGGCTTTGACGAGATTGATGTCCAACACCTATTTGTTTCGATGAAGTAAGTTTCTTAATAAATCATGCAATATTCTAATATTCTGACTAAGATATAGTGTTTTTAATATCGGAATTAAAACCGTCATGTAGGTTCTTGAAATCGGTTGTGATCCCTGAGACCAAGAGTCCACATGATGTATACAGATTCCTGTGCCCTTATATTTTATCTATGCATATCGGGATTATTTCGTATGAAGAACGTATAGATTATATTGCTCAGGAATTGGCGAAAAATAAAAAGCTCATTCTTGCCCTTTATAATGAAATCGGGTAATATATAATTATATTACGATTCCAAACACAATTGCATTTTTATATGTTTGGTTATGATGTTGTGCTTGTTAATAATGATGTGTCTCTCGATCTAGGAGACATTGGGTGCTAGCAGCGATCATGTCGACCAAGAAGAAAGTCTTTTGGTTGGACTCTTTCCATAAACAACCATCCGAGACCTTTAAGAAGTTGATTATCAAGTAAGTTTATAATACTGATTTGGCACATAATATTAAGTTTCAATTATTATTATTTTCACTACTACACATATATATTTATGTGAGTTTCTGCCTTTTTTTTTTTTTTCTAAAGGGCCTTTGAGAAGAAAAGAGATAACGACGATCAACCCACTGAAGATTCTGATGATGGCCCTACTTTTAATATGATAACAGGGGTACGTGCGCAAATACAATACCTTAAGTGCATGACATATGTCTTTTTTAATTACGCATTAAACTAATTGGTAATTGCCTTCTCGTCTCTTCGTTTTTTTATGTAATAATAGGTCCCTAAATAGCCGGATAGCATACAATGTGAATACTACGTTTGTCGTTTCATGTTGGAGATTATTAGGCAAAGATATATCCTCATTTCAGAAAGGGTTAGTAGTTTAATGAAGCTAATACTTTTTTTTATTAGAGCTCATCTCTTTGCTGCTTTATTGATGTTGCTATATATGCTACTGCTCTTACCCTAAGTCAATGTCTTTTATTTGTTTTATCCGCAGTATGTAATCAACACGCCACATGTATCTGAGTACAAAAAGCACCAATTAGATGAGGTAAGGGACTTGTGAAGCAAATACGTCCTTGAACATTATTTCAAGGAAGAATAAATGAAACTTAGATCATTTTGGAAGATAGGGAACTTTAATTTGTAGAAGTCATTAGAGCAAATTGTAAGTATGAATTGCTCTGAAGGAGATCATGTTGGTTGTATATATCATTATGCTGCTGATTTATATATATATATATATATATATATATATATATATATATATATATATAGAGGCTGAATCAGGTGAGGCCACTAATTTTGGCGAGGCGGCCTGCCTCACCAAATTCCTTTGTTAACTATTCATTGGGCATTGTTAACTATTCATTGGGCTGAAAATTTTGGGTCATTTCTAATCATTTCATTTGGCCCAAATACTTTCTTTCTCTAATATAAAATAATCATAACCTCATATACTTTACTTTCTCACTCTTATTTACACGACATAATTGAGTTGGACTTGACTTTGTGAAACTTGCACCTTATTTTGTGAATCTTGGACTTTATTTTGTAAACCTCAGACTTTATTTTGTGAATCTAAGAATTATTGTTGATTTATATTTGTTCATCTATGTGGGATTCGAACTCACACATTGCACAATAGCACAATGCTCTACCGTTTGAGCTAATAGATAATAGAGTGCAAATTGATTTATGCATTAACAAATAACAAACATATTAAAGCACCGGTAAAGAGCTAATTAATTTTGTGAATATTGAGCTATGTGTTGTGAGTCTAGGACCTTATTTGATGTAGTTTCACAAAATAAAGTCCAACATTCACAAATTATATGGGTAGGATGCACAAAATAAAGGCCTACTTTCACAAAGTTAATTCATAAGTTCACAGCAGTTTCACAAAGTAAGGTCTTAAACTCACACCACAAAGTCCAAGTTTCTCAAACCTTATGGGTCGAGTTAGGTAGGCAGATAATTGTTGTGAAGTCGTGAGGCTCTAGACTCGTCTAATCTTATGCCTTATTTTGTGAACTCCAAACCTAATTTTGTGAAACCTAGACATGATATTGTGAATCTAGGACCTATTTTTGTAAATTCAAGACTTAATTGAGTGATTTTTGACGTATATTGGCATTGAAAACTTTTTTAATAATCTCATATTTATATTTGTTCATCTATGTGAGACTCAAACCCAAACCTTGCGCAATAACGCAATGTTCCACCATTTGAGCTAATAAATGATATATTGCAAAAACTAATTTATGCATCAACAAATAACGCATCAAAGCACTAATGGAAGCATATTTTCAAGATGAATATATCAAATAAAGTATATGAACTTGATTTTGTGAACCCTTAATATGATTTTGTGAACCTTGCATCCTGCAGTTGATTTTGTGAATCCTAAATCTGGTTTTGTGAACCTTACATCTCATTTTGTGAATCCTATAACCGAGTTTGTGAATCTTAGACCTGATTTTGTGAATCCAACTTTAATTTCATAGACACAAACACACACAAGCTACCACTGTTCTCATATCAAAATAATTCCTTAACATCTCTGCATATGAATTACCGATTCACAAGATCAAAATATAAATATAATCACAAATAAGTAGAAATCTGCTTTTGTGTTTTGTGAATCCTGAAACAACTTTTGAGAACCCTAGAGCTAATTTTGTGAATCTTGGATTCATTTTTGTGAATCATGGACCTGATTTTTCGAAGCTTGGACATGATTTTGTGAATCCTTTTTTAACAGCATACACACACGCACATCAAAGAAACATTTTTATTTGTTTCATGATCTCCTCCTAACAAAACCAATGCTCATTACTCATCCTCCCAACTAAACATTAAAATAATTGATACCAGTAGAATCAACAACACTAGAACTCAACAAACACATCTTTTACTTGATTTAAAACTAGAATTGAGTACACTAAAACTCGATGATATGCAGTAAATTTCAAGCGAAATGAGTAAATTACCAAACATAAAAACATATATTGAAAATAACACCCGAAAAAACTAATTAATTCGAAACAATACAGAAAAGACAAAAAATTCAGTTACTGTACAACTTTCATTGAGACATTTTATCATACTCCTCATCTACTGACGAAGACAACAACAAAATCAAATCATGCAACAACATAGGAAATATTAGCATACATTAGACTAAAGAAATGTTAATGATCGAACTTTGCATACACACACATAAAAATCGATTAAAACTGAAAATCGACATAGTAATATAGTCCATAACTTAAATACATCAAAATTAAGAAATAAAACACTTAAATGAGAAATAAACGCATGAAAATTGCAAGTCAAAAAAATTAAAATCGTAAACACGCAAAAATCGAAAATAAAAATCAAAAAATTGCATATTTAAAATAATAATTAAGAATGATTTAAGTTACAAAACAGAAATTAACTTACGATATTTAGGATGAAAGAGTAGAACATTATGAAATTTGATCAAGCATAATCAATTCAGGCAATATTTATGTTCATCATTGATATTATGCTCTTAATCTGAAAATTTTCAAATTACCTGGTGCTCATCATATGATAATTCTCGCCGATTGATGAGTAATCTACCTCGTTATTATTGTTACGTGCAAAATATCAGAAATATTTAGTGTTTTTTCGATTAATTTGTGCTTTATTTAGGGTTTCTTAAATTTGGGGATTATTTTGATTGACTTCAAATTTTTTCCCTGTAGGAATAAGAGTGGAAAGAGACAGTAGGCTATTGGGAGGATAAATGTAAGAGAGAGGAAGTGTTATTATGGCTAAATGAGAGGAGTGATAGTTGATTTCTTTAATCCTGCGTATAATCATCTATTCAATCTGAGTCCTTGATTCATATGTGATCAATGGTTTAGATGAGTACGGCAGCCTCACCGTAAGAAGGGTGCCTCACATGATTCAATTCCTATATATATATATATATATATATATAGATTTAGGATCCGGTGGAAACGACCACTCGGTGCAAAAAGTGGAAACGTACTACCCACTAAATTATTAACCCACGACATTACCTACCACATTATAAACACAAGGCACTAGAACCCCACTGTTAACACATACATTACCCTTAACCAACATTTTACTCCTCCTCATATACCACCACCGCCATAATTTAGCAACTGCCACTGATCGGTGACACCGAGTTCTGGCACAGATCGCCGCAGTTGACAATACCCAGGCTGTCGTCGTCCTTATTATGCATCCCACCTTACGTACAACCAATTTAACGAGTTACAACACCACAAACCATCAAACGTCGTCGTCAACTCATAAAACCCCACTTACCTGCAGCAGGAGCTCCGGCTATATCCTCACTTGCGATATAATCAATATTTAAACTATCCGAACCGCCGTCAAGCCAATTCGCACTACAAGAAATATCCAGATCATCGTCAACTTTGCTTTCTCCGCTAGTATCATCAAATTCATCACTATTGGAGCTTGGAAATTGGTTTATATAGCTTAAATAATGATGTACCTGATATCAATTTTGTTGTACCTAATGACTAAATTTGTGTATCTAGCTACTATTTTCACGTACATTAACATAGATACACAAAACTAGTTATTAGGTACTTTAAAATTGGGCTGAGATACGTCAAATATAAAACAGATACACTAAATTTTGACTGGTTTCTGACGATGACGACGTAGTAGTGGTGGAAGTGCAACTCACCTCCATTGTTAACAATCATCCAGTCGACTCCTTGATGACGGTGACGTCAGGTAAAACTCCAAATCAGAGGAAGGAGACTTTAGATTTGCTAGAGGTAAACTCAATGTGACCCGGTGATCATGAGTGCGATGATTTACACTTCGAATTTAATTTCGAGTTCTCTTTTAGCAGTACTATTATTGAAGGTTTGATGAATTAATGAATTTATTATAATTTTAATTTGATGAATTGATTGATGACTATATATAATAATTGATTTAATCATAATTGTGATTTTATGAGTTGATAGGTGATTTGTTCACAATACGTAATGTTTGAGGAATATGAAGAAAGATATGGTAGTTCTTGATGGTTTAATGAGTCAATTGAAAATTGGTTATAATAAAAAATAGTATCACCAGGCGTGTAGTGGTTGAGCGAGAAGATCTAGGAGAAATGAAGTATATGTTTGGTCGTGGGTTAAAGGGACATCTGGAAGGTTATTAATGACTTAATGTGGATTAGTTAGTTCGTTTTCACTTTTTGCACTGAGTGGTCGTTTCCACCGGATCTTGACTCTATATATATATATATATATATATATATATATATATATATATATATATATATATATCATGTTGCTGCTGCTGAAACTGGTTTATGCGTGCTGCTGCTGCTGATTTATGCAGGGTTTTCATTGGCAGGGGAACAAATTTAAATTTTTTCAAAAACAATAATAAAGGAAATAACAACGGTTATTTTAAAATACATTAAAAGCATTGTTACATATTTCCCACCAAAACTAATCATACTTTTAACAACGGTTTATTATGATATACCTGTTGTTATTAAAACTTTCCACAACGGCTTACTTAGTATAATCCGTTGTTATTACCTCTATTTACAACGGGTTTGACAAACTTAAGCGCTGTTATAATCTTTCCCACCAAAACTACACACGTGTTTAACAACGGTTTCTTTTAACAAAAACGTTGTTGTATCTTTCCCACCAAAATTATTCACACCGTTTAACAACGGTTGGCTAGTAATAACAACGATTTTTTACCGTTGTTAAAAATATTCACAACGATTTTAACAACGGTTTTTTCTAATATACCCGTTGTTATTAAACCTTTCAACAACGGTTTCTGTTAACATAAGCGTTGTTGTATCTTTCCCACCAAAATTATTTTCACGGTTTAACAACGGATGGCTAGTAACGACAACGGTTTTTAACCGTTGTTAAACATATTCACAACGGTTTTTGCATCAAATATGAACCGTTGTTAAAACCTTTAACAACGGAGGCTTTAAAAACGTCCACTTTTTAATATTACAACGGTTTTTAAACCGTTGACGTAGCCTGTTTTTGTAGTAGTGAAGTCCTTGATTAACCGGCGATAAAAGCCGGCATGACCAAGGAAGCTTCTCACCACTTTGAGGTTTGAAGGTGGGGGTAATTGCTCAATCACTTCCACCTTTGATTTATCAACTTGGATACCCTTTTCCGAGATAAGATGACCAAGAACTACCCCTTCATTTACCATGAAGTGGCATTTTGTCCCAATTTAAAACAAGACTCACCTCTTCACATTTTTCCAACACCAAAGACAAGTTATGCAAGCACAAATCAAAGTCTTTCCCATACACACTGAAGTCATCCATAAAAACTTCCATGATAGACTCAATCTAATTGGAAAAAATACTCATCATGCATCTTTGGAATGTGGTCGAGGCATTGCAAAGGCAGAAGGGCATTCTCCTATAGGCAAAAGTGCCATAAGGGCATGTAAATGTGGTCTTGGATTGGTCAATTGGGTCGATTGGATTTGGAAAAATCCCGAGTATCCATCTAGATAACAAAAATACTTGTTTGAGGCAAGTCTTTCTAGGAGTTGATGAATGAAGGGAAGGAGGAAATGATCCTTTCTTGTTGAGGCATTCAACCTCCTATAATCTATGCACATTCTCCATCCAGCCACTACCCTAGTAGGCACTAGTTCATCTTTATCATTAATCACTATCGTGGTGCCACCTTTCTTTGGCACCACTTGCACGGGGCTAACCCAATCGGAGTAAGAGATTGGGTAGATGATCCCGGCATCAAGTAGTTTCATAACTTCTCCTTTAACTACCACTTGCAAGGTGGGGTTTAGTCTTCTTTGAGGTTGCCTTCTAGGCTCATGATCATCTTGCATGTAAATTCTATGCATACACAACTCGGGACTAACCCCCTTCAAATCATCTATGCTATAACCAATAGCTTTCTCATGCTTTCTTAAAACACACAACAATGCATTCAATTGATTATCATCAAGGTGAGAATTTACAATCACGGGTTTGCATTTTGACTCATCAAGATAAGCATATATCAAGTTAGAGGGAAGGGGTTTAAGAGAAGGGGCTTTTACCTCTACCGCAATATTTACCGCACAAGAGATTTGGATGATAGACTCAAGTCTTAAAAGTTGTTGTTCATCAAGCTCTTCTCCTTCTAAGTTTGCTTCAAGTAAGTCAAACTCAAACCCAAGTAGATCCTCCATAACATCCCTTGGTTCCAAGGTCAAGATAGCTTCCAAAGGATCCCTCATAAAAAAGCTAGGTGTCACTTGTTCAACAAAGGCATCGATGATATCAATGAAATAGCAAGATTCTCCAAGATTTGGAGCTTTCATGGCACTTTGCAAGTTGAATGTTATATTTTCATCTCCTACTTCAAGGTTTAGCCTCCCATGTTTTACATCAATCACCGCTCCGGCGGTGTGCAAAAATGGCCTCCCAAGAATAATGGGGATTTGAGAATCCTCCGCCATGTCAAGAACTATGAAGTCCACCGGAATGAAGAACTTTCCAATTCTAACCGGGACATCCTCCAATACACCCAAAGTTTGCTTTGTAGATCGGTCCGCCATTTGGAGTGTGATGTTGCTGCATTTAAGTTCTCCCATGCCAAGTTTCTCACAAATGGAATATGGCATCTCACTCACACTAGCTCCCAAATCACACAAGGCCTTGTCAATTGTTATGTTGCCTATGGTGCATGGGATAGAGAAGCTACTCGGATCTTTCAACTTTGGAGGGGTTGGGCTTTGTAAACAGGCACTACACTCACCGGTAAATGCTACGGTTTCAACTCCACTCAATTCAAGGACTTCTTTCTTGTAAGGATGTCTTTCATGAATTTTGCATAGGCGGGAATTTGAGTGATGAGGTCGGTGAATGGAATGGAGACCTTTGACAATGTCCATGAATTTGCCTAATCGCTTGTCTAGCTTTGTTTTTGCTTGTCTAGAAGGGAAAGGTAGCCTTATCACAATAGGCTCCTCAACCTTCTTGTTCGTTGTTACCACTTCATCCTTCTTTTCAATAACAACATGCTCACTTGAAGGGCACTACTCTTCCTTCTTGTCATCCAATTCAACAACTTCGTTTTCAATTGGTTCATCATCTACCACTTTGTCTCCCTCACCATTATCATCTTCAATTGACATCCTTGGTCCCTCATAACTCTTTCCACACCTAAAATGTATGGCATTGGCGGTTTCATTTCTAGGTGGGTTACCTTGAGGAGGTAATTGACCTTTTCCCCTAGAGGAACTCCCCGAGGCTATTTGGGTCACTTGAGTTTCAAGCATTTTGTTGTGGGCAAGGATGTTATTGATGATAATATATTTGGCTTGGTTGTCTTTTTGCAATTGGAGGATCGCTTTTTGAATGTCCAAGTTTGGATCTCACACTTGTGGTTGCATGGGAGGTTGATTTTGTGGTGGGTTGTATTGATTTTGGTTGTATTATGGTTGATTGTAGGAAGGTTGGTTTTGATTGTAAGAAGGTTGATTTTGATTGTATTGTGGTCTTTGAAAGTTTTGTTGATTGTTCCTCAAGGGTGGAGCAACATATGGTTGTGGTTGAGGGTTTTGGACATTTTGGCTTTTATATGAGAGATTTGGGTGGTTCTTTGTGTTCTAAAAGTTGGAGTAGGGATTTCCTTGCCTATAAGATTGAAAGGCATTCACTTGTTCCACGGATCCTCTACAATCTTGAGAATCATGACCAAATGTTCCACAACATTCACAAACCCCTTGAGGTAAGCTTGATGCCATCACCATAGCATTCACTTGTTGCATAGGTTGTTGAGAAGATGAGCTTTGAGCTTGTTGGAATAGAGTCGTTTGTTGGTCCATTTTAAGGTTCATTGCTTCCATATAAGAGCTAAGTTGAGCTCCAAAGTCGGCTCCCATTTGGGTGACGGAGCTCACCTCATGATTTCCCCTAAGAGTTTGCCTTGGCCTACTAAATTGTGAGTTATGGGCCGCCATCTCCTCTATTCGTGCCCAAGTTTGAGTGTCATCTACTTCCGTGAACATTTCATTTGATCCCATATTCAAAATTCCTATAGCATCTACATAAAGTCCATTCCAAAAAATTTTCACCAAGAACCACTCACTCAAGCCATGGTGAGGGCAAGACCGAATGATCTCCTTGAATTGGTCCCATGCATCATAGAGTGACTCTTCATCCCTTTGCTTGAAACCGGTTATCTTAGCTCTCAATATATTTGTCTTTTCCGGTGGATAGAACTTTTGATAAAAAGCTAGAGCTAGCTTCTTCCAGGAGTCAATACCTAGAGCAACCTTGTAAAGACTCTTCAACCATCGTTTTGCCGCTCCAATAAGAGAGAAAGGAAACAAGACCCATCGAATTCGGTCTTGAGTCACTCCCGTTTGAAAAACGGCATCACAATAATCACAAAAAGTCTCCATGTGTAGATGAGGGTCCTCACTTGGCATACCTCCAAATTGGTTCCTCTCCACCAATTGGATAAAAGCGGTTTTTGCAATGAAATTTCCGGTTAAATTGTGTGGTACGGGGGTGGTGTTTGGAAGAGTATCTTCCGTGGGAATAGAGTGAGATGAACATTTAGGCATTCTTGGGAGGTTGAGTGGTTGGATGGGAAGTGGGACGGTTGGTGGGATTCCAAAAGGATTCACAAATGCCGCGATCGGCACAAAACCCTCCCAATTCTCTACCCTTGGATGCTCAAATTCTACCTCGTTACTTTCCCGGATTTCCCTTTCTTCACTCAAAGGTAAAGGCTCCTCCGTTGTAGTAATCGGATTCGAAGAAGAGCTTCTATTTACGGTTTTGAAGACCTTGTGAAGTCTCCTAAAGGTCCTTTCGATCTCGGGATCGATTGGAGGTTGATCCTTTGGGGGAGCTCGCCTGGGCATACAAGAAAACTAAATGTAAACGGTGAGAATGCCTCGAGAAACTAGGTTTCTCAAGACAAGAGGCAAAAAACTAAAGCAAACTAAAAACAATCAAATTAAACATACACCGTCCCCGGCAACGGCGCCATTTTTGATCTAAAGTATAAGCGGTGTGGTAAGAGTGTCGGTCTCAGGGACGGTTAGTGTCTAAAAACGATCTAATAGTCTACTAAGTCTCTTGAAAAGTCACAAAAACAATTTGGGTTTGGATTTGTTGGCTAAACTAAATAACAACAATTAAAGACAAATAAAAACAACAAATAGAGCCTAAAACGAGAAAGATTGGATTTTTATCAAATAAGAGAGAAAACTAGGGTGAGTGGGTTCATATGGGTGGTATAGTCGGGTGAAAAAGTCGGGTTTAATAGTTTAAGTGTCGTCTAGTCTAGGAAAGTGAATTGAGGCTTTCGATCTTACAATTCCTCCTCAAACAGACTCTAACTAGCTATCGCGTCACTAGATACGGTTTGCCAAACTAGCGGTTCTACAAAAAACCACGACTTTCGATCTTATGGTATTCGAAACAAGCAAGAGAATCATGCAAACTCAAGTAGGCATTTCATCAAACATGTTATAAGCATAGCATGGAGACAAGACAATAATCAACTATTAACCCCAACAAAAACACATTAACTCCTACTAGAACCCATAATCCCCCACATAACCCTAGCAAGATTATTACTACTCACTCATATTCAAAGGAAATTCAATATTAACTAAGGATTGCAAAAGGGAATCAACAACAATGAACATCTTCTAATTAACAATGAATAGATAACTAGAATTGAAATGAAAACTTAATTAAAGACAAGTTTAAGTAAAGAAATTATACCAACTTAGAAAAAGGTAAGAACTTTGATATAATAACCAAGATTTTGTCACAAATCTTTGAATACAAACCAAGTTCCAACACTAAACCAAGTCTCAATTGCTAATTAACCCACTAATAAGCTTAATTATGGAAGATTAATAGAAGATTAAGTACTAATTCTATGACAGTTTTAGATCTAGGGTTTCGTGCCCTCTAATTACACAAGAGGGCCTATTTATAGGTTTACAAAATGGAGGAAAGATGGGCTTCGAAAGACTTCATGGGCTGGCAAGGTCACGACCGTGAAAGGTGTTTCACGGTCGTGAAAGCTGTCTCACGACCTTGAAACTGCAAGTCACGGTCGTGAGATATGTGGCAGAGGCAGGCCTTCTTTCACGATCAAGTCACGACCGTGAAATGCGTTTCACGACCGTGACTTCACTTTCACGACCGTGAAGTGTGTTTCACGACCGTGAAATGAATAGCTCGAAAATCCACCTTCTTGGAAAGGCATCTCACGACCGTGAGATACCTTTTACGCCCGTGAAATGGTTCTTTTCCTTCTTCCTTTGCTTGACTTTGTTGCTTCCTTCCCGGTTTCGCTTGCCTTGACTCGGGAGGGCTTTGGCGCATCGTGTAGAGCCCCCCAAGGGTATGTGGGGGCCCCAAGGTATGCCGTGGGTCCTCCGAGTGATCCACCTTCTTCTTTGTCGATCAAAATTAGGTAGAAATCGCCTAATGTGGCGGTTTACCTACAAGAATACGATAAAAGCGAGAAATGTGCTAGAAGAAGGTAAAACACGTAGAAAAGCTCTTAGGGAGCGTTAAAGACAAGAAAAAGAGACAAAAAGAGGTGAAAAAGTAGGGTGAAATGACACTATATCAGGCTCCAATCCGGTGAGCGGATTATAGGAGCCATCACAAGGGCCTCTTTCAGCCTACAAAAAGCACTCAAGCAAGAATCATCAAATACAAACGGGGTGTCCTTGAGAAGAAGAGAAGTCAAAGGCTTGACAATTTTGGAGAAATCCTTCGCATGGCCCTTTGGATATCCTACGAAAAGACATTTGTCAGATTTGAGTGCGAGTTTATCATCAGACTTATTCTTAACAAAAGCCTCGCATCCCCAAATTCTCATAAACGACAAATAAGGGACTTTCCCTGTCCATATCTCATATGGAGTCTTGTTTGCCTCTTTAGTGGAACTTCGATTTAGTGAAAATATTGCAGATAAGATAGCAAAACCACAAAAATAATCAGGAAGCTCTGTCAGACTCATCATAGATCGAACCATATCTAATAAAGTTTGATTTTTCCTCTCGGACACACCATTTAATTGAGGTGTTCCAGGAGTCACGTGCTTATTACTTCTACAATAAACACGAGGACATAGTGTTTGTGTCTCGTGATGCAGTCTTTTTAGAAAATGATTTTATTTCTAAAAGACCTTGGGAGAAAATTTGAACTTGATGAAGTCCAAGAGCCACAAACCGAAAAGGACGACGAGGAAAACGTTCCCTCTTCGTCTGGCACGGTCATTATTCCTTCGGAACCTAGGAGGTCAAGCAGAGTTAGTCATCAACCTGATAGATACCTTGGTATTATAGAGGAAGGTGATGACTATAATGTGTTACTTTTTGAAAGTAACGAACCTACTACCTACAAAGCAGCCATTTCTAGTCCCGACTCAAAGCTATGGCTAGGAGCCATGCAATCCAAAATGGATTCTATGTACGACAATCAAGTATGGGACTTGGCTGATTTACCTAAGGAGGTAAGACCTCTGCAGTGTAAGTAGATCTATAAGATCAAAAGTGGCATAGATAAACATAATGATGTTTACAAAGCTAGATTGGTGGCAAAAGGTTTCACCCAAGTTCATGGTCTTCACTATGACGAAACCTTCGCCCAGTCGCCATGCTTCGATCCATAAGGATTATCTTAGCGGTTGCCGCATTTCATAATTATGAGATTTGGCAAATGGATGTCAAAACCGCCTTCTTGAATGGGATTCTAGAAGAGGAAGTGTACATGACACAACCTGAAGGTTTTGTGGATCCATCAAACCCTAAGAAGGTATGCAAACTTAAGAGATCCATCTATGGTCTTAACAAGCATCCAGGAGTTGGAATCATCGTTTCGATCATGTAATTAAACAAAATGGTTTCACTCGAAGCGTCGAGGAACCGTGTTTATACATGAAGTTTAGTGGGAGTAAAGTAACTTTTCTAGTCTTGTATGTAGATGACATACTACTCATTGGGAATGATATTCCAATGCTCACTTCTGTAAAGGAGTGGCTAGGAATACATTTCCAAATGAAAGACTTAGGAGAGGCCCAGCGCATCTTAGGTATCCGGATCTATAGGGATAGATCTAAAAGGATACTAGCATTAAGTCAAGAAACTTATATTGATAAGATTCTTGATCGGTTCAACATGAAAGACTCTAAGAGAGGCTTTCTTCCTATGGGAAGTGGGATCACTTTGAGCAAGTCAGAGTGCCCTACGAAACCCGAGGAGATTGAACGCATGAAATTGATCCCTTACGCATCAGCTGTTGGATCAATCATGTATGCTATGATGTGCACTCGTCCCGACGTTGCATATGCTTTGAGCATGACAAGTCGTTACCAAGCAAATCCAGGTGAGAGTCACTGGATAGCCGTAAAGAACATCCTTAAGTACTTAAGAAGGACCAAGGATTCGTTCTTAGTGTTTGGAGGCGAGACTGAGTTACGTGTAAAGGGTTACACAGATGCCAGTTTCCAAACAGATAGGGATGATATGAAATCCCAATCCGGCTACGTTTATATGATGAATGGAGGAGCTGTTTGCTGGAAGAGTTTCAAGCAAAGCGTTACAGCGGATTCTACAACAGAAGCAGAGTACCTTGCAGCGTCTGAAGCTGCAAAGGAAGCTGTGTGGATTCGGCAATTTTTGGAAGGACTAACAGTAGTCCCTACTGCCAAAGATCCTATCACGATTTATTGTGATAACAGTGGGGCTATTTTTCAAGCAAAAGAGCCCAAGTCTAGTAATAAGTCTAGACATGTACTTAGGAAATATCATGTAATTAGAGATTACGTGGACAGAAAGGAAATTGACATTTGTAAGGTTGGGACAGATGACAACATTGCTGATCCTTTAACCAAGCCTTTATCAAAGGCTAAGCATGATGGTCATGTCGTCACAATGGGATTGAGACGTGTGCCAGAATTCCTTTAGATTATGTAATATGTAATAATTGAATGTTGTATTAATTATTTCATATATGATAATGCATTTATTGTTCGAGTTTTATTTTAAACTCTTTTATTTAGTTGGACTAAATTTAATACTTTGTTTATCCGAATAGATTGTTGGACCCTATTCAAGTGAATAGGACGAACTTAGTATTTTGTCCCTAGTCACTCTATGAGGTGACGTCTCGAAATGACTAGATTGTAAGTCGATCGATGGTTGGTTCAGCACCATGGGGTCATGGAGATGACTGGTCGTTTACATAGACAGACTATATGACACTCTGTCGGACAATGACATTGTAGAGACCCTTAAATCAATTATTTGATGCCTGGTCGTGGCAGGGTCTTCTATCTTATTCCTATAAGTCGATTATTTAACTGGCGACAGTCATCTGAGTCGGGTGCAGTTTCCGATTGGTTTTGGTTTGATGTTCTAGGTCGTGCCGTTAAATAAGGAGGCCGATGGACTCTTCTGGATGATCATGGTTGATGCATCATACAGGTAGAGGAATCAATAGGAAGTGTCCACCCACGTTGGGTAAAAACATCTTTAGGCCACTCGAGGAGAAGTTACTGTAAATGCGTGGCCACGCTCGGAAAGAGATCTATGGTAGATTTTCCGGTCAGACAATTACTCTCCCTATCGAGAAAACCACTCTAGATATTGTCAATCGCAAGTGCGACCTGAAAGACACCTTGCGTTGAGTGGAGATGTGATAAAGAGACAAGAGAATTGGTGACGCACACTTGTCACGACAAGTGGGAGATTTGTTGGAGTAGGTGTCCTCCACAAATAGTGCGCCACATAATAAATCTTATTAAGGAATATAATTGGGATATTTATTGACTTTATATATGATTAGTCAGTTGATTAACGTAAATCAATAACGGTTGGCTAACTAGAGTTTGACGTTATTGTCGTATGACGGTGGTGATCAACTGATCCCTTTCGGTCACACCTAAAGGATGAAATCCAAATAGTAACTAATTATTTGTATATGTTACAGTTAATTAGTCCATTACATATATTCGATATGTACGAGAGTTAATTGTTAGAAATTGAGTTAAGAACTCAAATTCGATTAAGTTTATTTTTCAATTATGCGATAATTGACTAATAAATTTATATCTTATTTTAATACGATTAAATAAGATTTAACTTAGTAATTAATCGTTAAATTACTAAATTAGTTGAGGTTTTGAGATAGAGGCAATTAGTTAATTATATTTACAAAGAGTTGTAAAATAAATTAACTAAGCATTGTGGGACCCATTATATATTGATATAATGGTAAAATATTACTTAAAATGTTAAGTACATATTATTTATTTAATTGAGTCATATAATTGTTATATGATTAAATTAACACTTAATTATACAAGATAATTAAGCATATGATTAATAAGTATTTGTGAGACAAATATCAAAAATCAAAATGGACCAAACAAGGCCATAGTGGCCGGTCATGTTGTTAGTAGTATGGTGATTATTGTTGTTCTTATTTACACTCACAAGTCACCAAGTGAAAGTGACATATCAAGTAGAATATAATCATCACTTATACTACAACACTTCACCCTAATGCATGTGATTAAATTAAACAAAATAAGGGGCCATTTTGGACAAGGTTGGTCCGGCCATATTGGCTATATAATGAACAATTGTTGTTAATTTTACTACTACATCATTTTGTGCAATTTTACACTTCTCTCTAAAACTCTTCCTCTCACTAAAAAATCTCATATACTAATATTTCTTAAGTATTACTAGTGTAGTAATATAGTCTACTACTAGTAGTATAATATCTATCTTATTATCTAGTTAATAATAAGGATAGATTATTTGGTGTCATTTTGGTGCAACTTAGAGGAGATCTTCTAGTTTGGAGATTACTTGTGTTCATCCATAATTATAGCTCAAGAACAACAAGAAGAAGTTCTTGTTGTGCCCATTTTATTTCCATATCAATGTGAGGAAATTTCTTCTTTTATATAAATGTCTTTATATTTGCATGCATGTTACATAGATCATTAAATACTAAATTAACAAGTAATTTAGTAACAAATTAGAGGAGCCTAATTAAGGTCTATGGACTTACAGTAAGTACACAAAGATGTCGGCTGTGGTGAAGTTGTATAATATTAAGGGGGCAAATGGGGTTAGTGACACGTGTTTCACTAGTTTATTAGCCTTGATAAACGACATGCTTCCAGATGGTAATGTTCTTCCCGTTAAGACATATGAGGCTAAAAAACTAATTAGAGGGGTGGGTATGAAATATGAGAAAATACATGCATGTCCAAATGACTGCGTATTGTATCGAAAATTATATCAAAACTTAACCAATTGTCCGGTTTGTTTTGTGTGGCGTTATAAGGATAAGAAAGGGATCCCGGCTAAGGTGTTATGGTATTTTCCAGTGATACCAAGATTCATAAGGATGTTTGCGAATAGCAATGATTCAAAAATGTTAACTTGACATAAAATTGGAAGAATAAATGATGGGAAGCTAAGACACCCGGCAGATGGTATGCAATGGAAATCGTTCGACACTAAGTATCCCGAGTTCGGCATTGAACCTAGAAACTTACGTCTAGCGCTGTCCACTGATGGAATGAACCCACATGGAAACATGAGTACCCAACATAGTACTTGACCAGTAGTGTTGGCAATATATAACTTACCTCCATATGTGTGCATGAAAAGAAAGTATTTGATGTTGTCGTTATTAATTTCCGGCCCTAAAAAACCTGGAAATAATATAGACGTCTATTTGGAACCTCTTTTAGATGATTTGCGAATTTTGTGGGATAGTGGGATAGAAGTATTTGATGCATATAAGAATGAAATTTTCAATTTGAGAGCGATGTTATTGTGTACAATAACCGACTATCCGGCTTATGGCGACCTTTATGGGCATACGGTGCATGGGAAAGAGGCTTGTCCATTGTGTAGGGAGGATATCGAGTCTGAATACTTGAAGTGTTCTCATAAGTATGTGTATTTGGGAAATAGGAGGGGCTTGGATCCTGACCATTGTTATCGCAAGCAGCAGAAAGCATTTAATGGACGTCAAGAACTTCGTCAACCTCCTAGAATTTTGAGTGGGCATGAAGTTTATCAGAAAGTAAAGCATATTGAGATAAAATATGGGAAGAAGAACGGCTCTAAATTGTCTACTCGTGGGTATAAGAAAATATCCATAGTTTTTGATAAACTTCCATATTGGCCTAACCTAGAGGTCAGGCATTGCCTCGATTTCATGCACATTGAGAAAAATGTCTGTGATAATATTATCAATACCCTCCTGAATGTTCCCGGTAAAACAAAGGATAACGCCGCAGCTAGGGAAGATATGCAAATGATGGGTATTAGGCTAGAGTTGGCACCACAGAAGAGAGGTAATGGTACATTTTTACCGCCAGCAGCTTATACCCTTTCACGGAATGAGAAAAAAGAGTTTTGTGCATGCTTGAATGGAATTAAAGTGCCACATGGTTATTCGTCCAACATCAAAAGCCTTGTGTCGATGCAAGACCTAAAACTCACCGGGTTAAAGTCACATGATTGCTACACTTTGATGCAACAATTACTATACGTGGCTATTCGTTCCATTTTACCAGAAAAGGTATGATACGCTATTACTAGATTCTATCTCTTCTTCCAGTCCATATGCGATAAAGTCATCGATCCCGATGATGCGGATTCATTGCAGGACCTCGTTGTCACCTCTCTTTGTTATTCGTGATTCACCTGACCACTCACTTGGTTAGGGAGATTTTGTACCTTGGGCCCGTGTACTTGAGATACCAGTATCCTTTTGAAAGATTGATAAAAGTGTACAAGGACTATACATCTAATCGGTATCGTCCAGAAGGTTGTATTGCTGAACGCGCTATATTAGACGAAGCTCTTGCATATTGTTACGCTCATCTCTCACCTGAGGAGTTAATTGGCGTTCCAAAGAACCGTCATAGTGACTGGATGACCGGAAAAGGTATTAGGGTCCGGGTTGAAAAAATTGTGGCACGTGACATGTTACATTTAGCACATACGTATGTGCTAAACAACGAAGATGAGGTGCAACCTTATATTCAACAACACAAAGATGAGCTCAAATACGATCACCCAAACAAGAGCGAGATGTGGATTGAAAACGAGCATAAGAAGACGTTCGGAGAGTGGTTTAGGAATATTGTCTTGGAGTATAAGAATTTGTATGGTGATGACATCTCTCCTAGGTTACTACGTCTTGGTTTAGGTCCAAATGCCAGGGCCACTTTTTTCAGCGGTTTTGCTATTAATGGTTATACTTTTTACACCCGCGAGCAAGATGAGTTGAGCACAATGCAAAATAGTGGTGTGAGTTCTGAATTTGAGGCAAGGCACTTTGCTACTTCAAAAGATAAAAACCCTATTTGGGGAAAATGCCTTTATTATGGTGTTATTCAAGAAATATTGGTATTAGATTACATTGATTTCACAATACCTCTGTTTCGATGTAACTGGGTTGATAACAACAACAATTGAGTTCGAAAGGATAAAATGGGATTTACGTTGGTCAATTTGGATAAGGTTGGCAATAATAAGGATGATCATTTCATAATGGCATCCCAAGCTAAACAAGTGTTCTATGTCACCGATCCTATGTATAAGAAGTGGTATGTTGTACTATCTATATAGAGTAGACGGGGTGCACCCGATAATGGTGGAGATAATGATCAGGATGTCGTGTTTGAGGGAATGGATCACTCTTCCACTGTATCTTATTTCGACGATGTTGACACTGATCATGATAACATTGAAAGTATCTATATGCGTGATGATCATGGTGAAGGTATTTGGGTTAACGAAGAAACTATGCCGGGTAAGAAACGTCCCCGATCCTGAGGTGGTTAATAATGTGAGGTATTAGCTTATATATTTGTTTTTTTTTTAATTTAAATAACTATATATCTTCCTTTTAGTTTCTGTTATTTTTTTAAATAACTATCTTTCTGATTTTTTTTTAAATAACTTAGGAATGGCATAGTTAATACAAACGTAAAGCACTGATACTTTATTTTACCGAATAGATTTGCATTTAGGAACTTAGGAACTACTACATATACAACCATAGCGAAAATCTTACATACAAGACCACAGGCCCTCCCATCCCATTACACTGCTATTATGATAGGCGGATACAGACACACACACAATTGACACTCAACATCTAACACGGGATGTTGCTTGGAATCTTTAAGTGTACATTGCTTGGAAAACAGCCACAACCTGGTTGTAGGCATCGACGATTTCTGAATTGGCCGATTGCTGACCATTCAAGATGGTCGGATACGGCACATGGAAATAGTCCACGATATTCTTCAGAAGCTCGGCGTCCTCGTTTGTGGCTACCCATAGGTATGGTTTGACTGTTGATCTATTCGGAGCAACCTAGTCGCTCTTACCATGGCCTCTGAGTTGAAACATATTGTTAAGCTTAAATGCTGATTCTGCATCTGCAAGTGATGTTCCAAACTGAATGAGTAGTATCCCTTTGAATCCCCAAGGCGCCCATTGAACCTTAATTCTGCTGACCGAGTATCCCAGCTCAATAAGCTTATTCCTCAAAGGAGTAAAGCTTTTGGCAACAAATTTTCCATCGTCCATATGGCCAGGGGCATTCATTAGGACACAGTGATATGGACGAGCAACATTTTGAGTCATTTCCAAAATATATAAGTAATTTGATGGTTTTGGTTTGGTTTATTTGCAGTGAGTATTCTTTTCTGAATTTATAGCAAGTTCAAGATGTGTAGTCATTCAGTGTATTGTCTTTAGCTTTTGTTAGCTTTGGTCATTGTTGAAGATTCCCAAATTATTTAGCTTTTGGTCATTCAGTATATAGTCTCCATTTTTTTAAGGGGGCTGCGAAACATCGTTGACGTTTTATAAAACATCGTCGACGTTTTAAAAAAAAAAGACCACTAGTACTCTTTTCTCTTCTTCCTCTCTCTAACTTTTTCTCTAAAATTCTAAAACCTCATAAAATAATCTAAACAACTTCCACAAAAATTTGAAAGACGGTTTTCATTTAAAATTAAACGGTAGTCAATGGCGGACAACGATTCATCGGTACGTTATGCAAACTCTTTAACGTAATTTTTGTTTTGTTTTTTTGGTTTTCCATTGCATTATATGTTGAATAATACAATTATGGCTTTCTTTGTTAGTGTTCCGTTACGAGCCTATGACATTTGTTGATTCTTGAACACTGTTTTGAAGTTGATTTATTGTTTTTATGCCGAATTCATGAATATTGATATGATTTTTGGACGATTTAGGGTAGGCAACTCTACATTGGACGTTGATATGGGGAACCAACGTCCAATATAGACGTTGATAACTACTGTTGACGTCCCACCTAGACGTTGAGACCCCATATCAACGTCCAAGGTGGACGTTACCTTCGTTTATCAACGTCCAAACAGGAAGTTGGTTCCCAACATCAACATCCAATGTGGACGTTATGCTCTATATATAACGTCCTTCCTAGACGTTGACACCCCATATCAACGTCTAGGTTAGACGTTATTTATAGGGTTCAACGTCTACAGTGGACGTTGAACTAGTGGTGCAACGTTTTTTTGAAGTTTACTTGTGTATTTTCGTGTTTTCGTGTAATTTCTCGTGTTTTTCGCACGGTTTATTTAAGTTTAAATGTAATTCTCGCTTGTAAACAGGGTTCATTTGATGAACTTGTCGATAACGGGTTCGATTTCAACCCTTTATTTGTGACGGATATAGGTTTTGATACTCGTGATGAAGCGTTCGATTGGGCCCAAAAGATAGCGTTTGATAATGGGTTTGCATTGGTGAAAGCAAGTAATGGAGCGAAAAACCGTAGCGAACCCGACTTGTTATCTTCATATTTGCGTTGTTCTAGGTACGGGAGGCCACCGGGAGACTATGATTGTAACACCCCGTAAATTTGGACCGTTATTATATTTTAAAAGTAATATTTTAAATCAACTTTAATTTAATATTAATTTAATTGAAATAATAATAATTCGATAAAATATAATTTTATTTTATTTTGAAGTAATATAATTATTTTTGATAGTTTGGAAATGTTTAAAAGTAATTTAAACTATATTTAAACCTTTTTCTTTAATAAAAGAGTATTTCAAAGAAAAGTCGTAAAAATGGGATTTTCTATTCCTTACGGTCGTTGGGTAAATGGGTTAGGATATAGGGCATTGGGGTACTTAATTTTCTAGTAAACTCGTGTTTAAAAACTTTAGCGTTGTCGGAAATCGCGTTTGACGAATAATTCGAATTCCCGTCAAATCGAACCAAAACCGAGTAAAAAAAATAGACCCAATACCCATGATCCTTATGGCAACCAGCCAGCCTTCCCCTCTCCCTTAGGTTTCATTTTCATTTTCATTTTTTTCGTTCTATCAACATCAAAAATCAAAAAAAAAAACTTACAATCGTAATTTCAGCATAACTTCTTCGTTTCTAGTCCGATTTTCGCAAAATTTATATATTCGGAATCCTCTCTTCAAGATCTACATCCTAGTATGTTTTAATTCCAGTTTCCCTAATTTCGATTTAAGCTTATTTTTGGGTATAATTTCGGTTTAGGTGATAATTGTTGTGTTTTTGTTGTTTTAAATAGGTGAAGATCATGAAGACGACTTAGGAGACTCATATATAGTAGAGGACGAAGGGTAGTCGCGGTTTTTAGGGTTTTCTCAAGGGTTACTTTCGTTTTTCTACCTTAAGGTAACTATTCCGAGTTACTCGACGATATAAGGTTACATTTGTTATGTGTTGGATGTTATGTGAGTAGTAATTTGTTAGGTTTTATTCATATGAATTATTGTTGTTAAGTTTATTAGTTTTATGGTTATTTCATATGTTTGTAGTGTTGAATTGAATTGATAATGGTGGTGTGTTGTTGGAATGGTTTTGTATCATTGTTGAGACGGGTTTTGGATGGAAAAGGAAGGAGATAATAGGGCTGCCCAAAACAGCCCCAAAACAGGCCGTGTGTGGGGCGTGTTGGTGGCATGTTTGCGGCGTGTTTGTGGCGTGTTTGTGGCATGTGTGTGGCCGGGTTTGGCTGTTGTTCGGGTTGTGTGTTTGAGCCTTTGGTTGATGCTTTGTGTTTGTCATTTGTACAATTGAACATGTTGATATTTTGGTGTATTAGTAATTTTTATTATTATGATAAATTGTTGGAAATGGGTTAGCTTATAAGTTGGAATAATTTTTCCTTATGTTGATAATTTTCACATGAATTGTATTATGTTGAATTGTGTGATTTGAGTCAAAATGAGTCAAGACTCTGAGTTGGGCCAATATGACCGAATGAGTTTGGTCAAATTAGGTTTAAACCGGTCAGCCCTGATTTGACCAATGACCCGTCGCGGGACTTGGGTCGGGGATTTGTCTTTGGGGTAAGTTTGGATGACTATGGTTGATATTGAATGTTATATTTTAATGCCTTGGCCATGTTGGTTTGGAATGTTGGATTGTCATTTGATTATATTTGTATGTAGTCGTCCATATGCTAGCTTGTGATCATTTGTATTTACAAGTTTGGACTTTTTGCCCTTTTTATTGTTAAGTTGGCTAAAGTATTCACTTGGGACGAGGTCTTAAGTGAGTATTTTCAGTCATTGTCATAGATAGGTCATTATAGTCTTTGACGAGTGTATGTTCACGGCTTAATAGCCTTTGTGTTCCCGGCTTGGTGGGTTTATATCCAAGCTGGGGCATGACTTTTCTGCCTATTTTGTGAGTGGATGGTCAGCTTAAGTACTAGCCAACCCTTTGGTGGACTCCTTAGGGTACTCATGTGGTTTTATCATGAGTCTTTGGTGCGGTGGTTTTATCCGCATTTCTCTAGGTCTGCGCAGTCTAGGATTAGGGTTGAGTTGTATCTTGGCCATGTTTTAAATGTAACCTCTGAGCTAAAATACTAGCTTCCCTACCTCGTGGTATAGACTCGAGTTACAAAGTGACTATTGACTGTACTAGGAACTTATGCATGTCTCTAGATATATTGCCCTTTCTTGTTTGATGATTCTATGAAACATAGAAGGTGAGATGCAAGCCGGCTATGGTTGATAGAGTTTGGATTCCCGTATGATACGTGACTCACATGATAGTGTAGCTTGAGTTGGTCTAGTATTCACATACTAGGACTATATGTTATTTATATTGAATTTCACATGAAAAGCTTGATGGTTTAGCCTTTAAATGGGCTATGTATTATATTTGCTCATATTTATATGCTTTCATGTTATATTAACATGACATTTCGTGGCTGGGAGAACTCGGAGTTACTCCCCACTGACTGTGGCTTTCGTGTTTGTATAAAATGCGATTGACAGGTAGGTGATGCTTATATGGGGTACACGGACGAGCTAGCGAGCAAAGTAACCTTGGAACTTAGATTGGTTCCCATTTTGTAGTGACATGTATGTCACACTTTTAGAGACATATGTCTCCCTCTGTACATTTGTTTTGTATCATTTTGTTCTCCACTATTTATAGCGATGGTTATGTAAATAAGTTTGTGTAGACCTTGCATGTTTTGACACCTTCTATTAGAATATCTTTATAACAGGTTCAGGTCTTAAAAATTACAGGTTTTTACTCAAATGAACCTATTACAAACATATCCATGCAGTTGTTATTTAGAAATTACGTGTTTAATTTTTCCGCGATTTTTGAGGGTGTCACAATGATCCCGATAATCCTAGGAAAAAATCCGGTTCAACTAAATGTTATTGCAAATTTCGTATTCGAGCCGTGCAAAACAAGTTTCTGGTTTTCGACGATAAATCCATAATACTTTGGAACATTGTGACCTCCGTTGGTTATGGGAAGCACAACCACAAGTTGGTAAAGTACAAGGATGAACATAGGCATTTTGCGGGTTTAACTGAAGAAGAGAAAGAGTATGTGAAACAACAAGTCCGGGCCTCGATTTCCCCGAGAGATATTAAAAACGCTCTTCATCAAAGAACCCCGGAAAAACCGCAACCCTCAAGCACCCAAATATATAGTGAGACAACCAAGCTTAGGCGTGAAATGAGAGGGAATCGAAATCCCGCTCAACAAATGTTGTCCTTAGCTGTAGAAGCGAAATATGTGCATTGGCATGAGAAGAATCCCGAGACATGTGAGCTTTCTCATGTTTTCATGTCTCATCCGGAAGCCGTGAAGCTGTTTCGTACCTATCCACATGTTGTCCTTATTGATTCGACGTACAAGACCAATGCGTACAAGATGACACTCGTTGAGCTTGTTGGTGTCACACCATGTGGATCTTCATTCTTAATTGCTTGTGTATTGATTCCTTCTGAGTCGAAAGATGGGTACAAATGGTTATTGAAGAAGTTGGGTATGCTTCTCAAGTTCACCGAAGCATCTATTTCAGCATTTGTCACTGATCGGGAGTTGGGTTTGATCGCGGCTCTACGGTCCGTCTATCCTCTTACACCTCACTTGTTGTGTCGTTGGCACTTGAACCGTGATGTTGAGAGCAAAGCACAATCGTGGTCAAAGCATGAGTGGCGCACAAAGCATATCATGTGCAATGAAGAGCATGGTTGGAATGGAGTGATAAATGCTACTACCAAGGAAGAGTTTGAGTTGCGTTGGGCCGCCTTTTGTAAGAATTGGAAGGTAGTGGCGACTTATGCGGCGAAAACATGGGGCCCGTACTCAACAGGGTTCGTATTATGCTACACGAACCGGTATTTCCATCTTGGAAACACGGCTACTTCCCGGGTGGAGTCCTCTCATTCTCTTTTGAAGGCTTGGTTGAAAAGTTTTAGCCTTACCCTTGATACTATGTGGTCCCGTATTCATTCTATGCTTGAAGAACAACACTCCAAAATAAGAAAAGAGCTCGAGGAGTTAAGAAGTAAACCTCGTAATACATCTCATTTGTTTTCTTTGTTGAAAGGAAAGGTGTCCTTAAAAGCCATCGGGATTATGGAAAATGAAACTAAGAGGGGAATTGAGTTAGGGATCGGGTTGGTAAATGGATGCGGTTGTGCTTTAAGAACTACTCATGGCTTACCTTGTGCTTGTCTCTTGGTTGGTTTGAAAAACAATGGTGAGAGAGTTCACCTTGATCAAGTTCATTCATTTTGGAGGACATTGGAGTATGGCAATGATGACACAATGCCAAAAAACGATAATGATGCCTTTGAAGAGCTCGTCAATGAAATGAGGAGTAGTGATCCGGCAAGTAAGAGATCTTTCATTGAGAAGATGCGCACCTTTATTTACGTATTGCCACCCCATATTAGGGAAAACCCCAAAGGTCGACCAAGAGGATCTACTACTAGGAACAAGTCATTTTTTGAACATGTAAAGAGGAAGTTTGGGACACCTGGTTCAGATGGATCGACGACCGCTCAACAAACAACAGTTGGTGATTTTGATGAGGAGAGGGTCGGTGCACCTTTGGAATTGGCTTACACTAGAGGTCCTTTGTCAAGCTGAAATAAAAGATGGGGGGTCCCGGAGGAGATGTGGTGTTTTTTTTATGGTTGGGTGGATGTAGGTGATGATGGTCATTGTGGTTTTCGAGTATTGTCTCATGCTGTCCGGGGTCGAGAAACTGACCATCTAGTGATGCGAGAATGGTGTGCTCGAGAGATTAGGGGTTTTGAGGTGTACACGGATTATTTTGATGCGGCCTACGTCACAAATAATGGTTTTACTATGTTTGACAACACTTTGAGGCGCATTGAATTTTCCAACAACACCGGTTGTGGTCAAGAACATTGGATGCATGATGTTGATCTGTATGTTTTCGCATCGTTGTTTAGCTGGGCAATTTGTGTCATAGGTAAGGCCCCGTCTAGTCCGAGTACATGGCAATGTAGTACATTTTTGCCTTTAAGAAATTGTCCTCAAAGTCCGGTCCCATATGGTGTTTTCTGGATTTTAAATCACCACCAACATTGGATGCGGTTGCATTGTAGTGGACCACCTCAAGAAGTTCCAATGCCTCCAATAGAGATGACTTGGGCGGGGTATAGAGAACAAAATGTTGCACACTATGAAGAATTGTACAAGACAAATTTCGAAAACTGGCATACATGTATGGGAACGACACCTAGAGTGCGTCGCACAAGAAGGGATAAGTCTTGACTGTTGTACTTGTGTAATTGATGGATATTTATGTATTATTTTTTCTTCTTTTATCTCAATTTATTTTTGATTAAATAAAATTGACGTTGACAACAGTAGAATAAAGTGGATACATAAAGCTAACGGAAATTAAAATGGAGTCATAACTCAAACTGACAACTTTAATAAAGTTCTGAAAATAGTGGGAGAACTCTTAATACACATAATCAAATACAGCAACACTTAATCAGTTGAATATCCTTCGGATGAAGAACCATTAGGCCTATAAAACTCCTCCTATTCGTGAGTTACATACATTTCAAAGGTTTTAAGACTCTGAAATGGCCCCACGAACATCCGGTCGTCCCCTGAACATAGAGAGTGTAAGGTCCTATATGGGACAACTGTCAAACACCTCTTGAACAGTTCAACTATCTCCAACCTCACTTTCTCCCACTCACTTCGCTTCAGGATGACATTTTCTGTATTTAAAAAATAATCTGGTTAATAATGTCCACAAACTTTTTTGATTAGAAAAATTAGACAATAGATTATAAGTAATGATACCTTCAGTTACGTTCATAGGATGAATGAAAGGGTTGTTGAGACCGTAAATAGGTCCATGCATTAGTTGAAGCGATGATAGGGGAGGATTGCCACGACTTATGAAATTATTAAGTACATGATTATTCAACACAATCATTAGGCGGTCGAATAGTAAGGGAAACTCGTTAACTATCTCGTTAATTTTATTCTGATAATAATTCACTAGTTGTATGTTAGTCATCACCATGATTAAAGTATAGGATAATAGAGGTAATATATTTTAAGAGTAGAGAGAAGATAGTGAGTTGTGTGGAAATAATTTGTTGGGTAAAGGGTTTATATAGAGGAAATGCTAGGGTAATAGAGATAATAGAGATAATTTGTTGGCCAATACAAATATAATATAAATAATAAAAAATTAATCAAGAATCCAATAAAGCTGACGGAAATAATAAAAAATAATTGACGTTGACAACACTCGACCCCGAATAAAGCTGACGGAATTAAAGTGGATACATAAAGCTGACGGAAATTAAAATGGAGACATAAAGCTGACGGAAATTAAAGTGGATACATAAAGCTGACGGAAATTAAACTGGATACATAAAGCTGACGGAAATAAAAGCTGAGAGAAATTAAAGCCAATACATAAAGCTGGTGAAATTAAATTAGACTGAACATGATACCACCATTAAGATAAACATACCACCAATACACTAATCAGTGGAATAATTTGTGGATGAATATTCCTTTGGCTTGAATAACTCCTCCTCTATGTATCCGGTATAAATGTGGTGTATAAAAATTGACTCGAGCGGGCCATGGAATATCTGACCTTCACCCTGGTAACCCTCCATCAGCTGATGCAGTGTCATGGACGGGATGATGGTTTCACATCTTTTGAAAAACTCAATCAGCTCCGCCTCGATCCTCTTTAGTTCATCCCTTTTCAAAAGGACCGATTCTAAAGAACAACATAAAATGATAACAAATGATGATTAAGAACGAACAAATGAAAATGATAAGAAATGATATTATTTAGGTATGACGATTATTAATTTTACCTTTTGTTATATTCATTTCAGGTATATGAGGGTAATTTGTCTTATAGGGAGTACCCATCATTTGTGGTAGTGATACGAGATTAGGTTCATAACGCCTCATGAAATCCCAAATGATATTATTATTAAACACGATTAGTAAACGACGAAATATATAGGGAACTCATTAACAATTTCATCAATTCTATTTTGTATGAAATTAACCTCTTCAACATCGTTCATAGGCATGATGGAGGAAAGAACGAAAATAGAGAGAATGACAAGAGAGATTTTTGAGAGAAAGTAGATGAGATAGTTAGTTGTGTGAAAAATGATGATGGAGTGAGCTCCTTAAATAGAGGTGAGGCTTGGGATTGGGTCCGTACACAAAATAATCTAAATGTACCATTACATAATTCAAAACATAAAATAATAATAATAAAAATAAAAGTACCATTACATAATTCAAACATAAAATAATCTAAAATAATCCGTAGAAACACAATACAAATAAAATAAAACATAACTAAATAATCAAACGTCGTCATGTCATACATCATCGTCGTCGTCGTCCTCCGTGATCCTGAAGTAGTCGGCCATATATGTAACCAACCGATTTACACACGATGTCATCGCCTGCTCAGTAGGATGTCTGTAGATAAGTGAGAACCTCCATGCAAGAGCTCTGCCAAACTCGGGCTCATCCAAAAGAGGCACCGTAGAAAACTTGGTACGACGGCCAGGAGGAAAGAAATACGGGTGGGAGGACTTCGTGTACCATGTCATGTAACGATCGACCGTGTCAAACGGCATCACGACCGGATGTGAACGGTCTCTCAAAACGATCCTAGCCTCTAGGAGCCCCCACTCCGAATCAGGATACTCTCTCCATAATACAACCTATAACCCGACTTCGGTGAAGTCGGACGATGCTCAACAGCTGGAGTAATCATGGTGGTCGGGATAGGCTGGACATACCCAAACTGCCGCAAAAAACGGTCAGGCTGATATGGCTCTACTACATCAAGAAATCTAATCAACCCCGAATAAAGCGATGTCCTACAAGACCGATGTGAACCAACACCCTAAGGGGTCCAACGGATATGCTCCGCCCTAAGCCCGTCTAGCCTCTGACGGTGCTCATCTAGAATCTTCTCCTCCCCCTTAAACCTAGGAACCCGTGACCAAGCCTCCACCAGTGGTCTACCCTCAACATAGTATCCTGCATGGGGTCGGAAATGGGGAAAATACTCATATATCCAAGCCTGGAGCAACGGCAAACAGCCGCTAAGCCCACGAGCATCTCTCAGCGACGCCATACCCAACTGACGGTACAAGTACGCCAATGTCGCAGCCCCCCAAGCATACTCACCAAAATTATCCAAGTCATCAAACAAATGAAGCATCCGGGCCACTACCCTATCACTAGACTTGTCCGTGAACAATGTTTGTCCAACCAACAACATCAAGTACGCCCTCAATGACTCATCATGGCGACCCGTCTCCACAATCTCCCTCAACTTCTGAGTCGACAACCCACCACTCCTATAATATGGTGGCTCGACATCCTGAACTGCCAGCCCAAATAAAGTAGTCATCTTCTCCCTCAAGCATGCATCCTCCCTCGTGCTACCCTTCTCCTGCTCCACCATACCCTCCACAAAAACCCTAGCGCCATTCACCTTTATCCCTAGAATACGCTGAACATCATGTAATAAGATAGTGATCTCTCCAAAAGGCATATGGAAACTGTTAGTATCCGGCTGCCACCTCTCTACAAATGCACTACATAGATTTTCATCTATGCCGGTGGTCACACAACTCCTCAAAACACCAAGCCCACTCTCACTAACTCTCCGGGCAACCAGCTCCGGCACCTTCATCCCGTTCATAGCCTCCATACAACCGGGCCTCTCGTAACACTTGAGCCACGATCTCACCGGCTTGGCCTCCGTCCAACTATTATAAGTCACGTGCCCACCGAAACTACGTAAGACGTTGAGGTGAACCGGTCCACCCTCAACCACGCCACTAAGACGTCAAGACAAATCCCTCTTCGTCTTCTTCCTCCCCGTGCTAGATGAACCCTGACTAACCGGCACATATCGTCCTCTACCAACCTGTACCACCGTCTTACCTGTTGGTTCGGCTGCATGGTTCTCTAAAAAACACTCGTCATCGGGCTGCTCTGCCGCCCCCTCCGACTCAGATCCTGAACCGCCGTCAACATTACCATCATCAACGGCACCTACCCTATAAAAAACTGACGGAAAAACTGTCTCGCTCACAGCAGGCGGGGGCGTAGGGGCAACGTCCATGCCCTCTGACCGAGTAGGACGAAAGGCAACTCCGGGTTGACGCACTCCGGGTAAACACCGCTTAGATGCCGTCACTTTTCGGCCTTTCGTACTATCAGGAACCACCGTTATGTTTTTTTCTTTATCCATCTGCATATACGATAATATACGATAATATAATGTTATGAAATAACGAATAACATTTGAAATAACTTATAACATATGAAATAAAGAATAAAACATTATTTCAACAGCGATCAAAAACGTATAAAACGTTATTTCAATAGTGATCGATAACTTTACGAGAAAAAATATAAATTCTACACGAATTAAACTACATATGTTTTAGAAAAAATATAAATTTACGAGAATAATACGTCCATCGATAACAAAGAAAAAAAATGTCGACACCCTACACCAACGTCCAGACTGAACGTTGGTGTCACTGACCAACGTCCAGACCAGACGTTGGTCACTGATACCAACGTCCAGACCAGACGTTGGTCACTGATACCAACGTTCAGTCTGGACGTTGGTATCAGTGACCAACGTCTGGTCTGGACGTTGGTATCAGTGACCAACGTCTGGTCTGGACGTTGGTCAGTGACACCAACGTCCATTCAACGCGTCAATATCCTAAACCAACGGCTAATTCAACCACCATTGTACAATACAAGCGTCCAAACTCAATCTAACAACAATCAAAACCCGTCTTCAACAACACAACACAATCACTAAACTAATTCTAATTCTAATTTGAAAAACAAACAACAATTTACTAACAATAACTACTAATTCAAATAATAACTAATTAAAAGAAAAAAAATTACTTGAACACAATTAAAACCCGTCTTCAACAACACAACACAATCAATAAACTAATTCTAATTCTAATTCTAATTTGAAAAACAAACAACAATTTACTAACAATAACTAGTAATTCAAATAATAACTAATTAAAAGAAGGAAACTTACTTGAACAAGGGGTAGCGGCGCCGAACAAGGGGGGCGGCGGCACTGTCGTGGAATCGTGGCGGCAATGTGGTGGTGGGGTTGGGGGCGGTGAGGGTGGTGAGGTAAGAGTGAAAGAAATGTGGGTTTAGGGAAGAGAGTGAAAGGAATGTGAGGTACGGGTAGTGACCGTCTTTTTTATAAAAAACGTCGACGATGTTTTATAAAATGTCGACGATGTTTCGTAACCCGGTTTTTTAATCATACTTGGACTTGATATACATGTATACATATATTATTTTTGAGTTAATGTGTAGGTGTCAAAGGGAGTGACCGACTAGAATCGGCACGTAACTTATAAAGAAGGGCACACGCCTAAAGGATCCCGAACTTGTAACGAGTATGATCAGGAAGTCTTGGCCAACATAGTAAGTGTTATTTTATTAAGACGGGTTTTTAATAACTTTATTGTTTAATTCTTACGCGTATGTATGTCTGACTATCTATTTATTTTAGTAACAAAAATAAATTTAAGTTTATTTAATATATTATAGGAGAATGTTCTGAAGGAGGTTGCGGAAGGAAATTCACCCCGAGTGGTCGTGACGACGTTCTTGCTAGAGCGATCGGCCGACCCGAGCATCCAGGTCGATTGAGGGGCGTCCCATTACATGTCGGAGTCACGAAATATTATGGGACAATTAGCCCGAAAAAGAAGAAGAAAAATAAGGGGAAGGCTGACATGGTAACATTTTATATTGTCATTTAAAATTCACATGTTATTGTTTTAACAAAATGCTGATTCTACATTTTTTGCGTGCAGGTTCAGTTATTGGCCTCCGTGATACTAAAAATGAATTCTGGAGGCAAGCCTTCCGAAGAAGAATTGAAGATGATGGAGTATGTCATTAAAAAGGGTGAGGTAGTGCAACAGATTGGTCAAGAGGCAGACACTACTACCTTGGCAATACATGAGGAGACGGCTGAGAAGACGTCTGAGGTACCTAGTGTTGCTGAGGTTTTAATACCTCAAGCCGATAAGGTAAATATGACTCTTTTTTTCTGCGTTTGTTCTTTCCAGCAGCCATGCCTTTGATTGGTTAAATTTACTAGGTAAGTGAGTCTGAAAAGGGGACGCAACTTGAGGAGACGGCTGAGAAGACGGGTGAGGTACCTAATGCTGCTGAGGTTTTGATACCTCAAGCCGATAAGGTAAATATGACTTAACCATTTTTTTTTCTGCATTTGTTCTTTCCAGCAGCCATGCCTTTGATTGGTTAATTTTATTAGGTAAATGACTCTGAAAAGGGGACGCAACTTGAATAGCCGGCTGAGAAGACGGATGACAATAATGAGGTCGTGCAACTTGAGATGACGGCTGAGAAGACGAACGCCCCATCACCTTCAAATGAGGGGCAAGTTTTCGGCAAGGTATGCATGAAGTCTGTAATAGGTATGTAGATCATTTATGATATCTATTATATTTTGGTATTTAATTAATAATATGTATTCTACATGCCATAAAAAAGAGGGTAGTTATTCTCACCGACCCTTCATCCGAGAAAGTGGTTCGTGTTACCCGAGGTTTCGTAGACATAATGCCCAGCAAATCAGCGGAAACCATCTTGGTTCATGGCGTACCACTCTTGCCGAATCATAGAAAAGTGGAGATAGAGCAAGCCGCGAAGGGCTATGAAACCCTTAAACTGCCCGTCCCAGTCCGTGTCGACCTTCAAATTCTGGCAGATGCGGTTCAGTGTTTTGTCCAATGGCCTAATAAGCACGTTTACCTGGCTCGTGAGCGTAAAACTCAACAGAATGTAGCCGGGGTTAGAAAAATACATCTAACCAGCCTTTTGTCTTTGTTCATCACCTACATAATTAGTGAAATTTATATCTTATATTTTTGTTTTGTAGGTAACAAAAAACATGGATCAGACTAACTCGATAGACAATCTTTCTGTTACCTCGTCGAAACAACAACTTGATGAGGTATTTAATTAACTCTCTTTATATTTTAATTTCTACTATTGCCTCATCATTGAAAGAGAAGCTTAATTTAGTTAGCCACATGTAGGATGTTGTGACAGGTAGCACAAAAGGAAAACCGCATCATTTCCCCAAGCTGAAAGAGGTCAGGAGTCTATCCCGTACTAATTATACTGGGAACGTTTTCATGGAAAAAGTACGAACGATGACGATGATGGACCTTTATAAGGAGGCTGGTGCTCGCATAGCAAGCGAGCAATTAATAATTATTTCGCTCGAGGATGATATTGTAGGGAAAGAACGTCAAGCAATTCTGTCATGGGAAATTCTAGCCATTTGGGCTGGTCTTGACGAGATTGATATCCAACACCTATATGTTTGGATGAAGTAAGTTTCTTAATAAATTAAATCATGCATTATTCTAATATTCTGACTAAGATATAGTGTTTTTAATATCGGAATTAAAACCATCATGTAGGTTCTTGAAATCGGTTGTGATCCCCGAGACCAAGAGTCTACTTGATCTATACGGATTCTTGTGCCCTTATCTTTTATCTATGCATATCGGGATTATTTCGTATGAAGAACGTATAGATTATATTGCTCAGGAATTGGCGAAAAACAAAAAGCTCATACTTGCCCCTTATAATGAAGTCGGGTAATATATAATTAATATTACGATTCCAAACACAATTGCATTTTTATATGTTTGGTTATGATGTTGTGCTTGTTAATAATGATGTGTCTATCGATCTAGGAGACATTGGGTGCTAGCAGCGATCATGCCGACCAAGAATAAAGTCTTTTGGTTGGACTCTTTGCATAAACAACCATCTGAGACCTTTAAGAAGTTGATTATTAAGTAAGTTTATAATACTGATTTGGCACATAATATTAAGTTTCAATTATTATTATTTTCTCTACTACACATATATTTATGTGACTTTCTGCCTCTTTTTTTTTAAAGGGCTTTGAGAAGAAAAGAGCTAACGACGATCAACCCACGGAAGATTCTGATGATGGCCCTACTTTTACTACGATAACAGGGGTACGTGCGATTTTTAATACCTTAATTAAGTGCATGACATCTGTCTTTTTTAGTTACGCATTAAACTAATTGGTAATTGCCTTCTCGTCTCTTCGTTTTTTTATGTAATAATAGGTACCTAAACAGCCGGATAGCATACAATGTGGATACTACGTTTGTCGTTTCATATTGAAGATTATTAGGCGAAGATATATCCTCATTCCAGAAAGAGTTAGTAGTTTAATGTAGCTAATACTTTTTTTAATTAGAGTTGATATCTTTGCTGCTATATATGATGTTGCTATGTATGCCTACTGTTGTTAACCTACTGATCGATGTCTTTTATTTGTTTTATCCGCAGTATGCAATCACCACGCCACATGTCTCTGAGTACAAAAAGCAACATATAGACGAGGTAAGGGACTTGTGGGGCAAATACGTCCTTGAACATTATTGTAAGGAAGAATAAATGAAACTTAGATTATTTTGGAAGCAGATATGGAACTTTAATTTGTAAAAGTCATTAGAGCAAATTGTAAGTATGAATTGCTCTGAAGGAGATCATTTTGGTTGTATATATCATTTTGCTGCTGCTGATTTATATATATATATCATTTTGCTGCTGCTGAAAGAGGTTTATGCGTGCTGCTACTGCTGCTGATTTTATGCAGGATTTTCACTGGCAGGGGAACAAATAACAATTTTTTCAAAAACAATAATAAAAGCAATAACAACGGTTTTTTTTTAAATTCATTAAAAGCGTTGTTACATATTTCCCACCAAAACTAATCATACTTTTAACAACGGTTTAGTCTGATATACCTGTTGTTATTAAAACTTTCCACAACGGCTTTCTTAGTATACTCCGTTGTAATTAACTCTATTCACAACGGGTTTGATAAACTTAAGCGTTGTTATAATCTTTCCCACCAAAACTACACACACGTTTAACAACGGTTTCTTTTAACACAACCGTTGTTGTACCTTTCCCACCAAAATTATTCACACGTTTTAACAACGGTTGGCTAGTAATAACAATGACTTTTTACCGTTGTTAAAAATATTCACAACGGTTTTTTCAGTAAATATGAACCGTTGTTAATACCTTTAACAACGGAGACTTTAACAACGTCCGCTTTTTAATATAACAACGGTTTTTAACCGTTGTCATAGACTGTTTTTGTAGTAGTGCATACATATAGATCACTAAAATCAAAGTGGCGTAGTGGTTAAGTAGTAATGCAAATGTAATAGGAGTCTAGTGTTCGAGGCTCAGCAGGGACATTTTGTGAAAATTCAACATAAAACCATTTGATACCAACTATTCATGTCTCTAAATGAGAATTTAAAATTATTTTAACACATATTAGAGTTCACCATATCTCATACTTCGTATAACACATGTTAACTCATTAAAGAAGAACACTTGAAACACAGTAAGGAAATACAATATTATAATTGTTATTGTATTCCTAAACTATACAAGAAACACAATAAGGAAAGTCTAGCAAGACGAAAACTCGTCTTGTCTTAGGTAATATTTCTAATACGCCCCCGCAAGATAGACGGTCCTATAGCAAGTCTAATCTTGGTGCATAATTGAAGAAAAAGTGGCATATGCCAACTATTTTGTAAGAAAATCAGCAAGTTGATCATCCCCGGAAATATGAGAAACTCGTAACTTTGCAGCTTGAACCTTCTCACGCATAAAATAAAATGCAAGAGCCAAATGTTTCATTCGGGAATGAAATATAGGATTTGCAGAATAATGAGTAGCACCCAAGTTGTCACAAAACATGGTAGGTGAAGAAGAGCAATCAAGACCAAGTTCACCAAGTAACGACGAGAGCCAATTGAATTCAGCCGTCGTGTCAGCAACTGCACGAAACTCTGCTACAGTTGAGGAACGGGCAATGGCGCGTTGCTTACGCGACACTAAAAAAATTGGATTACGGCCAAGGTAAGTAATGTAACCAGTGGTTGAAACATATGAGTCTTTGTCACCGGCCCAATCCGCATCACAATAAGCATGATGATTAAGCGGTGTATTACGAACACGTTGTAAGCCAACATTCATAGTGCCATGGAGAAACCGTAAGAGACGCTTCAAAGCTTGCCAATGAGACTCGGTGGGAGCTTGCATAAAGTGAGCAAGCTGATTAACACAAAACGATATATCCGGTCGAGTCCTCGACAGATATTGAAGACTACCAATAGCGGCACGATAATCAGTCGGACTATCATGCAATGCGCCCTTATCTTTTGTAAGGGTGGAGTCAGCCGCCATTTGAGTTGTGGGGGGTTTAGAATTAAGCATATTAAAATTTTCAAGCAAATCATGGACGTACTTGGTTTGTGTGAGCCGAAGACCATGAGAATTAGGTGTAACTTCAACACCCAAAAAATATAACAACAGGCCAAGGTCCTTGAGGGAAAATTTCCCAGGAAGGGTAGCAATAAAAGACGACACAAAGGCCGGCTGAGGTCCAGTGATGATAATATCATCAACATAAACCAATAAGTAAAGGGAAGCAGGGGAGCGAGTATATAAAAAGAGAGACGGGTCTGCAACTGACGCAACAAAACCAAATGACAAAGTAAAATTCTTCAAAGTAGAAAACCGATCCCGAGGGGCTTGCTTCAAGCCATAAATGGCTTTGTACAGACGACACACATGGGACGGGTTCAAAGTATCAATAAAACCCGGTGGTTGGGTCATAAAGACCGTATCATGTAAGTCACCTTGAAGAAAGGCGTTGTTGACATCTAATTGACGTAGGTGCCAACCACGACTCAAGGCAAGAGAAAGAATGAGACGTATCGTAATAGGATTAATCACAGGACTAAAAGTATCGGAATAATCAACACTAGGGCGTTAGTGAAAGCCTTTAGCAACAAGACGAGCTTTGTACTTCTCAATGGTATTATCGGCTTTGTATTTTACTTGAAAAACCCATTTGCAACCAACAACATTGTAAGAAGGATCAGGAGGAACAAGGGACCAAGTTTGATTACGAGTGAGAGCATCGAATTCATCAAACATGGCAGCGCGCCAAAGAGGATGAACAAGGGCTTGTTTTTACTGTCGTAGGTAACGGTGATGAAGGGGTTATGGCAGCGGATTTGGCATATTTGGGGTTAGGGCATCAAATATTATTGGATAAACGAGTAACAACAGTACGGGTTGGTGGGGGAGGCGGGGGAGAAGGCGGAGGAGAGGCGGTGGCAGGGGACATGGTGATAGTGGAAACAAGGGAAACATGGGAGGGGGGCTGTGCAGGCAGGTGAGAGAGGTGGGGAAGGCTAAATAGGCGAGGGAGGTGGGGAAGGCTGGATAAGCGAGTTGGGAGAGACAGCGGAGGTGGGGATAATGGTGTGGGACCAGGTGGCTGGGATCAGAGAGCACGGGGGCATGAGGGTTGAGGCAAGGGACGAGTAAGGGAAGTCGTGTTCAATGAATTTGACATGACAAGAGGTATATATTTTGGATGTGACGGGGTCAAGGCAATAGTACGCACTTTGAGTAGGTGAATAACCAACAAAGATACACGGGGTGGAGCGGTAGTTTTGTTTGTGGGAGGTGTAGGGGTGAAGCCATGGGTAGCAGCAACACCTAAAACTTCGGAGTTTATTGTAGTTCTGGTTTTGGCGAAAAAGTTTATGGTAGGGAGATTGATTGTTTAGGTCGGGGGTAAGAAGTTGATTTATAAGATAGGTAGTCGTGCTAAAGGCAAGCGACCAAAAGGTAGTGGGGAGTAAAGATGACAATGCATCCAGGACCCTATCCAGATCCGCGGATCCGGACCTTGATAGAGCGGATATGGATCTCATTTTTATGGATCCAATGGATATGGGTCGGATATGGATCCTAAAAAATTTACGCGGATCTGGATATGGATCTTGTTGTTAAGATCCAGACCCTACCCAAGGATCTATATCTTTTTTTTTTTTTAATTTATTTTAATTATATAAGGATAACTAAAGTTTATAATGCTGATGTTTTCTAATTTAATCAACTCACATGTCATTTTACTTATTTCATAGGTCATTATTAATTTATAATACAATTTAAATATTTGTAAATTAACTTCTTCCTCATCCAAATAATAACTTACGCGGTAATTAGTTACTTTATTATGTTAAATGTCGATATAATGTATACTTATAATCTTATTAAACATTCTAATACATTTTATGTAATTTTAATAGAAAAATTACATTTAAAAGATGAATAATTTAATAAAATATTTTGAAAACGATCAGATTCATTTGGGACCCATATCCTACCCTGATACACGGATATGCATATGGATCTGAAAATTTTGGACCCTGCGGATATGGGGCGGATCTGGATCCAACATATACAATACGGATCTGGATCTGGATCTTATAAGATCTTATCCAGATCCTATCCATTGTCATCCCTAGTGGGGAGACACGTATGACTCAACAAGTCAAGACCGGTCTCAACAATGTGACGGTGACGACGTTCGACATAACCATTATGTTCGGGAGTGTGTGGTGGAGATGTGAGATGAGAAATACCATTGTCAACAAGGGTGTGAGACAGTTTGATATATTCACCACCATTGTCGGAAAAAACTTGACGGATATACGATTAAAAAAAATTTCTACCAAGGCACAGAAACAATTAAAAACACGAGTCGTATCCGATTTATTTTCAAGTGGATAAATCCAAATATATTTGGTAAAATGATCGACAAATAAAACACGGTACTTGAAATTATCATATGAATATATGGGAGAGGTCCAAACATCAGAATAAATAATATCAAAAGGAGCATAAGACTTTATTGTATTAATGGAAAAGGGAAGTTTATGATTCTTGCCAATATCGCAAGAGTTACAATTTGATAACGAAATAGAAAACTTAGAAAATTGAAACTTATTATTAATAAAACTAATAGTAGATGCCGAAGGATGACCAAGACGGTGATGCCAAAGACTCGGAGCAAGAGTAGTAGCGTGAACTTCGAACTTGTCGGGGGACCATTCATAAGTTCCATGACCATTACTTTTTCCCATAAGAAGAGGACGACCCGTCTTGATATCCTTGACACAAAAGGAAGTGTGTGAGAAAACAAAAAAGGCATTGTTATCTTTGCAAAACTGAGACACGAAAAGAATGTTACGAGATAATTTTGGTGCACATAAAACGTTTTTAAAATAAAGTGGTGGCGTGTTAGTAATTAAAGTGAAAGAGCCAACACGAGTTATGGATATACAGTGCCGTCACCGATGATTAAGTCGTCAAGACCGTCATAAGGAGCATGAATAGCGAGCGTGTCAAGGTCGTTAGTGAGGTGATGAGTTGCTCCACTGTCAAGGAGAAACGAGCGAGAGGGGGTGGTGGGAACATGGATAGCCAAGTGAGCTTGAGGCTGACCAGAAGGGTGACGAGGGGTGTAGGGTTGGGACGAAAAGACAACATCAGGGTAAAAACGTGTGAACTTGGGGCAGGCACTAATGACATGGCCTATGGTTCGACAAAACTGGCAATTCCCTTTAAAGGGATTGGGCGTGTAGAAGGAAGATGAGGCTGGAGTTGTGGTGGTGCGAGGTTGGCACTTGTTGGCTGGGTGGGCGGGACGATACTGAGTGGCATGAGCGGTGGCTGGGAAGGGTTGAGGGATGGTGTTGGTTTTGAGTGAGAGCTCAAAGTTGATTAAATTTTCATGGAGGGCTTTAAAGGTAATAGTATCGTCACGATCTTGGATCGCTTGAATAAGCGGTTTGTAGGTTTCATAATCAAGACCACGAAGAATCTTGGTGATAATATCGTCAAGGTCCACGGGTTTTCCCATGATAGCGAGTTGGTCAGTGTCACGTTTTATGGCGCGCATTTACTCCACGATTGGTTGAGAGCCTTTGGTTAGGGTATCAAGACGGTCTTTGACTTAGAAGGATGTGGCCACAAGACGATTAGCATAAGTTCTAGCAAGGATTTTCCATGCTTTATGTGAGGAGGAGGCACGGATAACGAGAGGGGATATGGTAGGCGGGAGCGTGCCAAGCAAAGCTCCAAAGAGCAAACGATCTTGACGAGACCATGTGTGAAAAGTCGGGTTAAGGATTGTAGTTGAGGACGGTTTGGGGTCCTCCGTAAAGGGTGGTATTGTGGTGATTCGGGAAGGTGGCATAAGATGTGTGCCATCCAAGAATTTGACGAGATCATAGCCAAAGAGGATGGACTCGACTTGGGTTTTCCATGGGTGATATGTGAGGGGTGTTAATTTGTCAACAATTGACAAATTGACAAGGATGAGGGGAATGGACGGTTCGTGGGAGTTGGCTAGGGTTGAGTTCGACATTGTCGGTTGTAGGGTGTTTTTCGAGTATGGATCGAAATTAGGCTGATATTGAGAAGTTTTATGTTTTGATATATGAATAATTACATTGATACAATGAATATTTATACTAGAACAAGAGTTCTATGTTTCCTAATTTAGGTAAGGAAATAGAAACTTTTAATTGTTATTGTATTCCTAAACTATACAAGAAACACAATAAGGAAGGGTAGTAATAAGGAAAGTTTAGCAAGACGGAAACTCGTCTTGTCTTAGATAATATTTCCAATAGAATCAACTCATCAAGCCATTGGTGACGAGATGCAAATAGCTCATTAAGAATGGGAATTGGTCGTTCATATCATATATAGAGAAGCCAATAAAGCTAGTGACTGGCTGGCTAATGAAGGAGTTATATCTACCTCTATTATAGCTGTTTTAGACACCCCTCCCCCTAATCTTAGGGTCATTCTTAGGGAGGACATCCAAGGGGATGCTACCCCTCGTTTTATCGCTTCTTAGTTTTTGTTCGGGGCAATCCCCCTCTATTATACCAAAAAAAATATTCGTATTCTTTTGATATTCTATAAACGGTAAATGGTGGTGAAAGTGAAAGCATTTTTTAAAATAATGCTTAAAAGTAAAGTATTTATCATTTTGGGTTGGGTTTGAAAGTATTTATAAAAATGGTGTCCACGTAGGCTCGGGTTTTCAAAACGTGAAACACGGAACAAACACGCTATTGAGAATGATGTGTTTACACAGTATAAATATTTTTTTAAATTTTTTTTTTTATGAAAATAAATAAATTAAAGACACGTTACTAGTAATGGCATGTTTGTTTCGTATTTAGGTTTTAAAAACTCTATCCTACGTGGATATCATTTTGATAAATGTTTTAAAACCCAACCCAAAACGATAAATACTTTATTTTTAAACATTATTTTAAAAATGCTTTCGTTGAATATATACAATTTATTTCATTTTTTAAGCTTCCCTTTATTTTATCAGTTGATCTTGCTTCAGACGGACCATTTTTGTCTGAAACAATAAGACGGTATTTTGTAGCCACTTTACTGTTAGATATAAACACTATTGAAAACAGGTTGATATAAACTGTGGTTACATTTTATTAAAAAATGGCAACATAAACTCGTCTTATTTTCGAGACGTAAATAGTCCGTCTAATTTGGTTATTTTATACAAGTAACACAAGCTCAGTTTGTTGATATGAACCCTTTCCTTTAACATTTTCATCTTTCTAATTTCATTCGTTCATTTAACCTTCTTCTTCTTCTTCTTCTTCTTCTTCTTCTTCTTCCACTTTTCCACTTTCTTTCTCCTTTATTCAGGTAAATTTCATTCATTGTACTATTCCAGTTTACTTATATTGTTTTCTTTATCACCATTTCATCAAGAATTAATGATATGTTGGTTGGTTGATCGATTGTTTTGATCAAGTTTGGCGCTTTAATGATATTTGGACGTTTGGGCATGTTTAGTTCATGATTCTGTGAATTTGATTGTATTTTTACGATGTTTTTTTAGCAGGATAATTGAAATGGTGGTGTAAAGATTGAATCTTTTTTAGCCAAATTTTATTTTACTGAGTTGCTTCAGGAATCTTTTTTCATCTTGTAATGAAATGGCATAGAATTTGTAACATGTTGGGAATAATAGGTTAATATATCCTCAATAATAGGTCTAACTTATGCTTATTAAACTAATTGAAGAGATGGGTTTGAGTTGAGTTTCAGCAATTCATCAAATCTTTGCCTGTGAAGTTTGTTGTTGACATGTTTTACTGAGTAGAACGAAGTTATGTTATTTAGAATTATCCTTCATTTGGGTGTGCCCGTGTGGGGGGTTGCGCTCTCTCTCTCTTTTATGGCCTATCCAAAGAAGGCCGTTATTAGAATATGGACGGTGAGATTGTAAATGAAATGGTGGTTAGCTTTTGTGTTGTATGTTATCTTGTTTGTTTTGGTTTCTACTTCGGTAGAGTGATTGTGTTGGTGTATAGCAGGTTTTGAGATGGAAACTGATCAACCTAATGGGTCAAATGCTTATGAGGGAAACACTAGTGTTGGTGAACATCCTTCTCTGAATAGGGATGTTAGTATTGAAGATAGTTCTGACTATCGAGTTAAAGAACATTGTCTATCGAGTCCTCAAACTGATAACCATATTTATAGAGAGGATGTTGTGAGGCATATTGATGGGAGTCGAATAGGGGTTGTGACTGAAGTTGCTGGTGATTCTGATTCAGAGAGTGATATGACTGATGAAGAAGATGATGATGAAGAATCAGCTGATTTGTCAGATTGTGATGAAGGTGGTAAGAGAGAAGGGGAAGGTATGACAAGGAAGGAAGAGGATGGCAGTACTGAAAATAAAGGAGATAGTAAGGCTGAAATTGGGGAAGCCGATGAAAGCAGTGAAGATAGTGATGACAGCTATGGAGATCCTCTGACTGCAGATCAGGTTCGAGTGTTGTGGATGGATGATTCTGAGACCACGCATCACCGAAATGAGTTAACAGTAGCGGACAGAGGATTCTTACATGGTGATTATGTTGCCTCTGCCTTGGATCCCACTGGGCAAATAGGTCTTGTGGTGGACGTTAATATGACTGTTGATTTATTAGCCCCTGATGGTTCCATTGTCAAGGGTGTTTCTTCCAGAGACGTGAAACAGGTGAGGGATATTACTGTCGGTGATTATGTTGTTTCTGGCCCTTGGCTGGGTAGAGTTGATGATGTTCTTGATAATGTGACTGTATTGTTTGATGATGGTTCTATCTGTAAAATAAACAAGGCTGAGCCTTTACGGCTGATACCAGTTGCAAATAATGTGCATGAAGATGGACACTGCCCATATTATCCTGGTCAGCGTGTTAAGGCAAGCTCCTCCTCGGTTTTCGAAAATGGTCGGTGGTTATCAGGAAGGTGGAAAGCAAACCAGGCCAACCGGCGACAAGAAGGTACTGTCATAAAGGTCACAGTTGGGTCTGTCTATGTTCACTGGATAGCTTCTGCCGGTTATGGGCCTGACTCTTCGATTTCCCCAGCTGAAGAGCAGAGTCCTAAGAATTTAAAATTGTTATCTTGCTTCAGTCATGCTAATTGGCAGCTTGGTGACTGGTGTTTTCGTTCATCGTTGACATCGTCTTTGCCCATTTCTTTGGATAAAAGTTTATCCAAATTGCAACTTCATGAATCAGACTCTTGTCACGTGGAGGATGATTTAGAGGAGGTCAAACCAGAGGAATCAAATCAGCTTGCTGAACCTATTGATCTTGTTGATGGTGTAGGCACATCAGGTGGTGTTGATAGAAATGAGCTAAGCAATGTTTCGTCAAAATCAAGTTCATGTAGTTCATTGTCTATTTCAAATAACAATCTCCAGGAAACTTGGCATATTCAACGCAAAAAACACCGAAAAGTTGTAGTTAGAAGGGAGAAGAAACCAAGGAAAAAGGAACAGACTTTTGAAAGGGCTCTTTTGATTGTCAACACTCATACAAAAGTAGATGTGGCCTGGCAAGATGGAACTATAGAGCATGGATTGGACTCTACATCACTGATACCTATTGAAAGCCCAGGTGAGCATGACTTTGTAGCAGAACAATATGTGATAGAGAAAGCAGCAGATGCGGAGGAGGAAGAGGAAGCCTCAGAAATTAGACGAGTGGGTGTTATTCGAGGTGTTGATGCAAAGGAGAAGACGACGTGTGTAAATTGGTTAAAGCAGGTTGCTAAACCAGAAGATCCTCGTGAATTCGAGAAAGAGGAAATTGTCAGTGTTTATGAACTCGAAGGGCACCCTGATTATGATTATTGTTATGGGGATGTGGTTGTTCGCTTGTCCCCGGCTGTTAGCACATTGGAAATGGTATGTTCTGACTCTGGAGATGAGCATAAGAAGCCAAATGTTTCAGATGATGCTAAGGAAGACTCTGTAATAGATTCTAATGCTGAGGAAGGTTCATTGGGTAAGAAAGTTACGAGTGAATTCTCTGACTTGTCCTGGGTTGGAAATATAACCGGCCTAAAAAATGGTGATATTGAAGTAACCTGGGCAGATGGAATGGTTTCAACGGTATATACCATCCTATGCTTGTATCGACTCTGTTTTTTTTTTTTACTCTTTTTATTTGTTAGAATTTCTGATGGATAATGTAATGAGCTAATTTTGTGATCAAAGGCTTCTGATATCTGATTAACTTTGTCTTTTAGTTTGGTATCAGGTTGGGCCGCAAGCAATTTATGTTGTTGGTCGAGATGATGATGATTCTATCGTTGGTGGGAGTGAGAATAGCTACGCTAGTTGGGAGACTCTTGAGGATGATGAAATGTGTGTCCTTGACAACGCAGAGAAGGTTCGTTTCTTTTAATAATGCAATTGTTTGTTGGTGGTTTATCGTCCATCTTACGGGAATGAACTAAATTCTTCACCTTTTTCGTTTCCTTCTAGTTTAGTTAATTCTCTATCTGTCATTATTTTCTTACTTTGTTACTACTTGTTCCTTTCTTATGATTTTTACCTGGGTTCATGTAATTATCCCCGTAATTATCCCCAATGTGTATTGGAACGGAGGCTTTGTTGTTCTAGTTGTAGTCTGCTGTTTATCTTCAAGTTGACCTTGGTTATAAATTTAACAGATTTATTTATTCTTTACTTATCTTGAAAGGTGTTTTTTAGGGCGGAGATAAAATATGCAATATGTTGGAGCTTTAGATGCCCTAAGATAAGGTTGTCGACTCGTCGTATGTGAGCTGTAACACAAGTACTTTAATGCAGCCTAATATTGAGATTACATGCCAGGTAGTTTTGTAATTTTATGCCTAGAGTTACAAGGTAGACATAATTGATAATCCATAAAGAAATTGATAGGTAAAACCATTCAGCTATGTTTCAGTGTTTCACTATGCGATAAATATTCTATGCAAAAGTTTGTTAGGCTCGTATACTTCTAATGAGCGGAATTATTTAAATACGGTCAGGCTGTTAAGTCTCAGCCTTCTGCTCTTCCTTTCACGTGTGTTTACATGGCTATAACTGTCAGCCTTAGTTTTACACTTCTATGAGCAAGAAGGCAAGACATTTTTTTAAAAATCGTTAACCTGCGGATGGAGCGATGAATCAAATAGTGAGATGAGGTAAATGTAAAACGGAGGGAGTAAAAGATTTCAAAGGGAGGGAAGATAGAAGGATAAAGTTATCTGCCATGAATTATGTATGGTTACTGTAGTTCGAAGTTTGGTTAAACGTGTGCCAATTGTAATCATGGTTGAGCGGCCAACGTGACTTGTTTAAAAGTGTGTTGCATTTATATATGTTCTTTATGGTAAACTGTCTCTTGATGACTTGATGTGCTGGGTTTAGTGCTCTTTTGTTCTCGACTTCATAAGTTCACCAAGAAACATTACGACATGGATTTAGGAACAAACTTCTGAAGGCACAGAAACCAATCCCAAGGCAGCAGTAAGAGAAAATAGTTCTGGAATTCATGGACCGTTTCGTTTTGCCTATGGACTTTTTAGAATGGCTTCTGGAATGTTCGGTCGTGGACGCAGCCATGGGGATTCTGAATCCGCTGGAGAAAACGAAGCGCAGTCAGAGAAGAAAATACATATTTCTGATGGCAGAGCTTCTAATGCGTCTAATTCTCAAAATCCTAGTGTTATTGATATTGGCAGTGTGCCTCCAAGCCCAAACAAGAGAGAGGTGTCTATTGAAGTCGAGTCTGAAAAAGATAAAGGAGAACCTTCGTGCAATTTGAGGCCTAGTGAGGCGTGTTCTGGTGATAACTTCTACAGCTTTAAGCGCTTTGAAACTGCCAAGGATCCCGTGGACCATTTTTTCTTAGGCGCCAACATACCGGTAAAGCTTGTTCTTCACTATATCTGTTTTAACTCGGACTTGGTGGTGTTTTATATTCCCCGATTCCCAGTGCTTCGAAACTTTTACAGTTTTTATCCTTAGGTTTAGGTTTTCATGCCGAACCCTGTTCTGCAGTCATTTTGTTTGGGGGTGTGGGGGATTGAGCAATATTTAAAGTCCTCTAATCTAGTCATATATTATGCTGCTCCAACTCTTCATATTACATAGGTAAATCCTTGGGCGCATCGTTTTAAGCCAAAAACATGAAGATTGTTGAGGAGAGAACCAATTCGACACTTTGACACATACAGTGATACTTCTAACCGAGGATGAGTAAGACTGGTTAGATATGTTTGGATTATTAGGTTGTTCACAAATTAATGATATTTATCAGACCCTCGCGTTGGTTATAGTTTTCATAGTCATAATAACGCTAATGCGCTGTCTTAACAATGGTGTCAGAGTAACAATGAAAGAAAATGGCTCAAAAAAGTTCACCAAGATTGGACCATTCTACAGAACAACCTCCCAGGTTATAATCTATCTGAAAATGCTCATCCGATTACTATTAACCTATTTTTGATGTATGATTAACTGACTGCTTTTACTGATTAGATGGAATATACGTGCGCGTGTATGAGGATCGAATGGATCTGTTAAGAGCAGTTATTGTTGGGGCTTACGGAACACCTTATCAAGAGGGCCTCTTCTTCTTTGATTTTCATCTTCCTCTAGAGTTTCCTCATGTTCCTCCCGTGAGTGTACATTCTTGTAAAGTATGGTTGCCTTGAGAATTCACATGAAATGGAAACTTCTGGGAATTACATACAAGGAGGGTTGTTTGGTTGCCAGAATTGAAAAAAAATGTGTGAACTTCCGATGAATTTTCAATTCCCACACATGGAAACCTACTTCTTTGTGGTTAATTTACAATTCCTGTTAAGTTCATTTTCTACAATTGCAACCAAACACTTCATATAAGTTTGCATAAATTTATCTAAAAAATCTAATTCCTATGAATTGCCATTTCTTGTGGAATTTTGATTCTCATATAACCAAACAAGCACTTAAAGAACTGACTTTGGATTATGAAAAGTCTCGAAAAATGGTGTGCACCATGATTTGTATTATACATCTATATCTTTTGCAGTCGGCGCATTATCACTCTGGAGGTTGGCGTATAAACCCTAATTTGTACGACGTAGGCAAAGTTTGCCTTAGTCTGTTGAACACTTGGAATGGACGAGGAAACGAAGTCTGGGACCCACAATCCTCAAGCATCCTTCAAGTTTTGGTTTCACTGCAAGGCTTAGTGTTGAACTCAAAGCCATACTTTAATGAAGCTGGATACGATAAGCAAGCAGGAACTGCCGAAGGGGAGAAAAACTCCTTGTCATACAATGAGAACACTTTCTTGCTAAATTGCAAAACAATAATGTATCTTATACGGAAGCCTCCAAAGGTAACTGAGTTATCTTCTTTGTTTAGCTACTCTTGTTTATTTAAGCTTTCAACTTAAATTTCCTTCATTTTGATGATATCGGGCCTACCCGTCTTGTTAATGTTGTGTTGGCGATATTCGGTTTTCACTGTGTGGCCTAAAGCTATATGATATGAGTCACATGATATATGAAGATACGGGTAATTGACAAGTGATGCTCTAAGTTAGTCTCTAGAACTGATATTTATTCATTTCATTTGCTTAACTATTTGGGCTCAGGAAAAATGTCGTAGAAATAGTATATTTATTTCCTGCTGCTTTTTATGTTGCTTTTTTTTTGTTTACGTGGTGGTTTGGTTTATACTTAGAAGAAAATTATGAAACAAATTATGAAACTTATATCATTAAGCTCATAGCAAAAAAACAACTTTCATAGTTTCATTAGAGTGTACATTTGATAGCATTGACTGTACTATATATTTTGGGAGACATCGAAGATCCAAGTGTCTCAGAGCGTGAGAACGACATGTAAAAAAAGGAGCCATTTGGTTTGTAACTGCTACAAGGCATACTTTGGGGGCTAATGGGCTATATGAATCATCCAGGACTTTGAAGATCTGGTGGAAGAACATTTCAAGCGGCGAGGCTATTATATCTTAAAGGCATGCGATGCATATATGAAAGGTTATCTGATAGGCTCTCTGGCAAAGGATGCTTTAGTGACCAATAAAAGTGAAGCAAATGCCACATCTGTTGGTTTTAAGTTGATGCTGGCCAAGATTGTACCAAAGCTCATCTCAAGTTTGAGTAAAGTCGGAGCTGATTGTGAGGAGTTCAAACGCTTGCAAGAATCGTAGTTGCATTTCAATAGTTCGACAGTCAATATCTGACCTTGCAAATGCTTAGCATTCTTTACTCCAACCAAAAACCAAAAGGATTTCAGGTACACAACATTGGCATCATGTTTCTAAAATGTAGTCCGACTCATTTGTTGGGACGGCTTATGTTTTTGGAGTCGGATTTTTGTCGATTTTTGAGTCTAGTGACTAGAGCAAATAGTTCTCCAGAAAGTGCAGAAGTAGGCATTCCGATGGACTCAGCTAACTTTGCTTACATCATATTGGGATTTTTTTATACTGGAATTACAACCACTGTTTTGGTTAGAGCTGGCAAGTCTGACCCGACCCGAAACCCGAGCAAAACCGACCCGACCCGACCCGATGACGACCCGTAACCCGTTGACGACCCGAAATCAGTGACCCGACCCGACCCGACCCGATATTGACCCGATTAAATTGACGCTCTGACAATTATTAACCTTAATAATGATCAAAATGAAAGTGATTTATGGTTTAAATTGATATGTTTGACTTAATAATGAATTAATTAAACCAAATAATAATTTAAAACTAGATTTAATGGAAAAATATTGAAATATTGCGAAAAAATAACCGGACCCGATTACGACCCAACCCAAACCCGACCCGACCCGATGTATCATTTGACCCGAAAATGACCCGACCCGATAACGACCCGAACCCGACCCGACCCGACCCGAAAGGGTTGTCTGACCCGATACAACCTCAACCCGATACGACCCGAACTCGACATGACCCGACCCGAACCCCACCCGACTGACCCGATTGCCACCCCTAGTTTTGGTCAGGAACGCTAAATCCCTTCCCGATGCAAGAGAGAGAATTCCGAAATTATTTAGGTAGTCGTATTTTTTGCCTTGTCCGCAAACTCGTATCTGCAGTTTGACATTTGTTTTGTGTTTTCCATTGAAATTTGTTTAGATTATCTTGTATGGTTGCAGTTTTTTTTAGGTACTCGGGAGCAAAAGTTCTCGGGAGTGAATTTAGTGTGTGTTTGGCCTAACTTTTCAAAGCATTTTTGGACTCAAAAACATTTTTTGGCCAAACACCACAATAATTTAAAAGCTATAAAGAGTTTTTCAAAAGCTAAAAAGTCTCTTTTTGCCCATAAAAATAGAAGCATAAAAATAGAAGCATCAATTTGGTGCTTCTAGTTTCTGAAAACTCATTTTAAAAAATTAAGCTCAGGAAATAGAAACTCATTTTTAAGAATTCAGGCCAAATATGCCACCATTGACCTAACACAGAAATACGAAGCGAACCCGACACAAAGTTAGTAGGCTATTGTTAAGACTTGTGAGCCGTTTATGTAATTGGGTTGATATGCTCATGACACGAAACTTATAAAGGTTGGGTTTTGATTGAGATCTTCCAACAAATCTTTTAACATGAACATAATACAAATTACCCGTTTTTTATAAATGGATCACAAGTTCGTTATCAGCCAAGTACTTAAAAACAATTATTATTCTTTACTTTTTGGTTAATAGGATATTATATAGCTTGGTTAATAAATGGGTTTACTAGTATGTGTGTTGGGTGACTGAATTAACTTACAAGCATATGATAAATATATATTGTTGAAAATGTATCGATATTCAAAGTTGTAGTCTTTACAATAGAAATAATATAAAATAAATCTTTTGGTTTAATTGCAAAATTGTGAATCGTGATTCGTGATATCAATAAATTAACGTAATTGCTCATTCATGTACAACTTTTACTCTTTCATGGACTTTTTTCCACATTTTTTCCATAGAATACCCTTATCATAAAAAAAATAGAAAGAAAATTCTCCTTTCTTTCAATTTCTTCTCCCTCTCTAACAAATGGTTAAATCCCGCCAAATTCATGAATCTCACATTGAATTCATATATTAAACATATAATAATTCTAATTTCATTAACTATTCATTATTTTGTTGACTCAAAATTAACTACATACAAATTAATTAGGATAAGTTTTATAATTAGGGTTTAGTGAAGAAGATGAGGCTAGGTTGGAGAGGCTGGTCGCCGGAAAGGTAGAGGACCGGCAGGTGAGGAATTGCGCAGGAGTGGGTCGTGAGGTTCGGTTGTCGTTGGGGCTGGTGTAGGCGGATGGTGGTCATGGGTCTGTGGTAGGCCGTAGGTGAGGGATGGTGGTCGCCGTCAGGAGGTCTGCGGTAGGCCGTAGGTGGCCAACAGGGGGGTGAATGACGGTGGTGGCGAGTGGGAGAAGTGCATGAGGGTGGCAGAGATGGGGAGGGAGGAGGTGGACTGATTCGCTGGTGTTTGAGTTTCGAGGTCGGTTTGTCCAGTTGGTGAGGGGTGATCCGACTATTGCCGCTGATTGGTGAGGATTGGTCTGGTGGTTTGGGAAATGGTGGTCAAGGCGATGGGTGGCAACCGTGGGGGTCGACTGGCGGTTTGGGGCTCAATTAATTTGAGGGGATTAATTAATTATGAATTAAAATGAAAAAAAAGGTTTAGAAATGGCAAGGGTATAATTGTCTTTTATGTCCATGATTGAGTATATCATGTCCATTAAAGAGCATGGTCCTAAATTAATGGGAAACAGCCCAATTAGTTGTGTATTGGATTCAAATAATACCATATTATAATATGGTCATTCTGATTAGTTAACTTAACTCTTCACTATAAAATGAATTCATAAAATTTCATAACATTAGTGTATATTTTCAAAGTGAGAATCCGATTCTCATTCAATATAAAGTAAAATATAAATAATTTAAATGTCAACTTTTTTATATCCATCTAAAATATCGTGCAATAGCAAGGAATACAAACTAGTACTATTCTTTAATCAAATTAGTACAACATCAATTCAAACTCTATTTGTAAAAAAAAAACTTTTTTTTAAACAAAAAAAATTAGTTAAATCAATTTAAAGACGGTAATGATAAAACGAAGATGTCTAGTTGTTAACGAATTGGATAAGTTTGCCAGAGAGAAGGGAGGTAAGCCTTTTTAGGACGATAAAGGGTAGTTAAGAAATATTTACAAATTCTCATTTGTGACTGTAGGACCCGTCGCAAGCTTGTAACGAGTTAAATCCCCCTCACAAAGAGCAAGTAGGGGACAAGTGGGGGCTAAATGAAACCCCCACTTGCCTTGCCACTTGCTCTTTGTAGAGGAAATTTGACCCGTCGCAAATTTACAATAGATCGCCCGATCACAAGCAAAACTTGGGAAAAAGAATTATACATCGGAGGTACTACCTCATAGTAGTATGATTTTGAATTTTTGTACATTTTTTTGAGCTTTTTAAAGTTTATAAATTACATTTTACATCTTATATATGATGTTTTTTGAGTTTTATTGTAATTTTTTTGAGCTTAATGTTCAAATTAATAAACTCAAAAACTTTAAAATATAACTCATAGTTTTTAATACTATACTCAAAAACTTTATTGTAAAGCTCAAAAACTACATTATATGTGGTAGTACATCAGAGGTACAATCCACTTACTGGCAAAACTTATAGAGAAATACTAGGGGCAAAGTGTGCGAAATTTAGCCATTACCAAAAAAAAGTTATGGCGTAAATTCTTATTTTAGATGGACCATTTTCGTATGAAAAATAAGACGGGATTATGTTGCCACTTTTTGATAAAATATAACCGCAACTTATATCAACTTGTTTTCAATAGTGGTTACATCTAACTGTAAAATGGTTACAAAATCCCGTCTTATTGCTTTAGACCAAAATAATCCGTCTGAAGCAAGACCAACTGAAAAAAGTTATCGTCCAGAAAACCGTACATTAACCCATGAATTACAGAAAGCATTTTTAAAATAATGCTGAAAAAATAAGTATTTGTCGTTTTGGGTCGGGTTTAAAACTATTTATCAAAATGGTGTCCATGTAGGCTCGGATTTTCAAAACCTGAAATACGGAACAAACACGCCATTCCCAATGGCGTGTCTTTATTTATTTTTATTTTTTTTCTAAAAAAAAATGTACTGTTCACAGACACGCCCTTCCCAATGGCGTGTCTCTATAAGAAAACCCGTCATTCCCAATGACGTGTTTACTTTTAGTCAATTTTTGTAAGTTTGCATTTTCTTACTCACTAGAAATGCCAATGGCGTGTTTCCTCCGTGTTTTTGGTTCGCGAAATCCGAATCTACGTGGACACCATTTTGATAAATAGTTTTAAACCCGACCCAAAACGACAAATATTTATTTTTTGAACCTTATTTTAAAAATATTTTTTGAACATTATATATTAACTTAAAAAAATAGAAAAAAAGACAATAACTCAACTCTCAAGGACAACCAAGTGGTGAATTTCGCGGTCGTGATTATCTTCTCCAAGTCCCTTTTGCTACCCAATAATAATCCCTACTCAATTTCTTCAAATTAATAATAATTAATATTAATACAATCAGGTAATATTTCTCCCTTTTTTGATCTAGTCTTATTATTTAAACCTTCTAATGCCCAAAATAAGCTACTATACTTGTGAATTTCATAAACCCTAAATTTTAGGATTTTCAGTAATCACGAATTCCTGTTATTTCTGCTTTAATTTGCTTTATTACAGTATCGTTATTCATTCGAAATTTGTATTCTCGTGAATTTCACAAACCTAAATTTCGTATTTTTATATATTTGATTATAGAGATATCTGAAATTAAAATTAGGGTTAAGGAAGTATGGTTTCGGAAAGAGGGGTTCACCCAGATTGCATAAATGCATCAAACCCATATCATGAATGCGTTGATTATTGCTTCAGGAAGATTGCTGAATCCAAAGCTCGTTCCGCTAATAACCCCAATCTTGGTAGTATTTCTTTTTTTCTTTTATTGATTTGCTTATTTATATGATTTATGTCTTATATATATATTTTGTATGATTTATGATTAATAACTGTTTTATATATGGCTGCCTGAATTTACGGAATTCTTCACTAGAAAATAACCAGTATACCTACTATTACAACAACCAACATTACCCCGAGGCGGTGCCTTTAAGGGCGCCTGCAAATTTTGAAGTAAGGGGTGGTCGGATGTATGCATCCTTACCCTTACGGTAGGATTGGTAGCGACCCAGGATGAAAATTGCATCGCAAACTGCATTGAATTCGATGGCTGATACTTCATAGTAAAAAGAAGTGTAACCAGTTTAACGAGCCATTTTGGTTTATTCCGTCATAGTCCAAAACCAAAGAATAACGCGTCGTTGATTTATTGGAGTTTTTTTCTTGAACTCGCGTCTCTCAAAGTAATTAGAAAATTGTGATGCACCCTAAACATAGTCCCAAGACTCCCAACTCCCAAGCACAACCTAGGGTTAAATTAAGAGTAAAGTTTAGGTGATGCTAATTGTCAAGCAAGTTCAATCTTCAATGTTCTGAATTTCTGATAGAAAATTTGCTAGCAAGAATTGTAGATGGATAGTTCACAGATATGGGTACTTATGATTTAAGCTATGTGAGGTAGACTCTTGCTCGACGCGGCAGGACATTGGCGAGCATCGAACACGGTATTATGTTAAGGAATCTCCCTATTTTTTCGTGTACGATGAAGTGTTGAGGTTGGCATGTGGTGTTGGCATGAGTTGTATCCGACACTTGACATGCCAAATGTCGAAGAAGATAGAGTTTTTGTAATAGTTTAATTGTGTATACATTGTCCTCGTGTTGGTTTTTGAAATCATAGCCTGGGGCCTTTCCCAGTTTGAATTCTCCAATTCTTTGGGCTTATCTACTTGACAAATTCCCACATAGAGGTCTGGGCTAATTCCATTTTGATGCAGTGAGGTTTTAGTTATTTCAGACTTCCATGACATGAGGTTTGGAGTTTTTTTCATTCTGATTACCAAAGGTGTAAAATAATCAAATTCAGATTCCCGTCCAAGTAAATGACATATTTTAGCATACTAAAGAACGAACACTAAGGCAGATATCAAAGATGAGTTTTCCGATAATTTTGCAAAAAGAAAAAACAAAACTACTTCAGCTGTTTGGTTAGTTTCGCTACGTTCTCAAACTATTTGAGGAATGCTTTAAATACCATAGTGAAATGACTTGAACAGAGTTAGAACTTGTCTATATTAAAATATTGTTTTTTGTGATTAAATTTTAGTAGTGTTACACTATAGGTCATCAAAGTGTGAAGTTGAATTTGTAAAACCTGAAAGCACCGAAGTGGATATAGGCTGACCTTAAGGCACCACATTGGAAATATTCTTTTTTTTTCTTTGGAAAACTGTAAGAATTGGTGAGGATGACGGCTGGGAACATATTGTTATGTGAGTGCTTATATGGATGTTTGTTTAATGTGTGTTTTCAGAATTTGAAGAAGCTAGTGCCAGCCGAGCTAACGTTGATGTAGCTCCTGATGAAATTGAGTTATCACACGAGGGAGTTAGAAATGAAGAACATACTGATGACCAACCTCCTGAGGGCCCCGAAGAGGATGGCACCAACCTTACTGGGAGACAAAAAAAGCTTTTTGAACTGAGGCTTAAAATGGTGAGTATAAAAAAATAACTCAAGGTTAAGTTGTTGCTATGTGCTTTTATGTGTCGCTTTTACCTATGTATCTTCCACTTTGTGCAGAATGAAGCCAGAAAAGCGAATCAGACAGCTATGGTGGCCGAGAAGAAAAGAATGGAAGCTCCTACTGAGTCTAGAGGCGTGTCTAAAGAAAAATGGCTCGAGGAAAGGAAGAAAAAAGTGGGGAGGCTTTTAGATGCTAATGGTTTGGATATGAAGAAAGCATACATGCTTGATACACAGGAAGCGGCAGAGCAAAAATATAAGAAGTGGGAGAAAGCTCCAGCTCCAAGTGGCTGGGATGGTATGTCTCGATTTTTTTTGTTTATTCTATGATTCGAGTAGTAATGATAGTGGTAATTGATAGTGAAGTTCTTTGGTAGAGGGTACCTAGCATGTATCATCACGTGTCTTTACGGTTACACCTTCTGCTACTTGCTTGGTGTGTAATAATTTCCTGATCATTGAGTAAATTAGGAAATTTGCTCTCTGGAACTTGTTGTAGAAATGGACTTTGGGGGTTTGTGTTACACTTGATGAATAAGTGAGTAAAATGATGCTGCAGAGGCTAGTAAGTGATGAGCTCAGATTATTAGGTTCAAATGTGTATGCACCTGGATGTTTGTAGTGTTATTACTGTTATAGTTATGATCTTTTGTATACCTGGTTTGCTCGGTTTATGCTGTATTCACTATCCAAACTTGTATGTTTAGTTGCACTCTTTCTATAGAGGGGCTTGCCAGATAAATGATATACGTTGCAACTGCTGAGTCTAGCCATGGCATTTATTTGTGATTGGTATGACTCAAAATTTATTAGTAACACCAAGCCCTGTGAGCAACAGGCAATGTTCTAAAACATACTCAATACTACTTTCAGATTTTACGCATCTACTATGCTCAATGTCGTGGAATATTATTCTTTATAATATGAGATGTCATCGCATGTTCAATTTTGTGAAAGTATTTTAAGAAATTTAGTTTGAGCTTCGTAAGATTTTGAGAGAATGTCTCCTGAAAAAAACTTAATCCTTGTTAAATGGTCTATGATGCAGTTTTTAATCAGAAAACACTATACAATGCATACAAGAAGCGGACAAAGAACATGCCAGTAGACCTTGAAGAATATAATAAGATGAAAGAAGAGGATCCTGAGTTTTATCGAGAGGCTTCAAGCCTTCAATATGGCAAGGTAAACTGCTGGCGAGTTGTAATCTATATATAACAAAAAAAAATTTGGTGAATGTCAAAGATTGTGCTGTTGCTTCATAGTTCATTCATTTGAGAGTTTTAGTTTTTTTTACCTCTTTTCTTGTTGTACAGGCTCCAAAGACTTCAGAAGACAAAGTTGAGAGAATGGTTAAGGAGCTCAAAGATAGAGAGGAGAAGCGTACGTCATTTAGTAGGAGGAGGAAGTTTCACGAGGACAAGGATATTGATTCCATTAATGACCGGAATGAGCACTTCAACAAGAAAATTGAACGGGCCTTTGGTAAATATACGCTGGAGATCAAAAACAATCTCGAAAGGGGGACTGCATTGCCTGATTAAGGTATTGGATCAGTTGGTTTATATCCTCGACTTCTATCTTGCTCATCGCCACTCACTGCTTCTTTATATGTTTGATTGTCTGATCTGCTCTACATCTTAGGATATCCTTTTGAGAAAGGACTTCTCGTATCTTTTTTTTTTTGGGTTTTTATTGTGTCAAGTTGTTTACGAATCGATTCTTTTCAACCTAGGCATGACTTTGATCATATGCATGTTTAAATCACCTCTAGTTCTTGTGTGCTTCTTGATAAGATACGTGCACCTTGTTTAATTGATCTCGCCTACCACTAGTCACTTAACAAGAGTTGGATATACAACCATCAAAATGATACTGCAGGCCTCTCTCCTTGCAAGCGTGAGAGTCGGAATGTAATAGAAGGAAACCAGATTGTTGTTATTTATTCTTTCAAACTTGATTGCTTGCGAGATGTTATCCTTCATTTAAGGGCTCGCTAAAGCATACAGGATTGTTCAAGTTTCATGATGGTGTTGACGAGTTCCTCTTTGTTATAATGCAACAGTTTTTATAGATAATTGGAAGACTTATGCAATGAAGCAGAACATAAGAGTGTGGTTAGTTTTACTTGAGCTATATTAGGGACTTCCAGCCCCTTGTTCCAGAATTTGCGACTTGAAAGTGTGTTACTTGCTATATTGCTTTTACAAAGAAATACATTGCTTTTGGAAAGCACTTGAATAGACTGTGATCGTATAATTCCTGATGTTTAACATAACTGAATTCTTGTTTGTGGTTTCATTTTTGTTTGCTTCAAACTCCAGTGTGTATAATAGAGCACTAGTTTGGGACTAGGACTGTTATACAACTCTCCCAAAAGCGTAGTTTAGGGTTAAATTTCGGCATCGATACTCTAGTTTTGGCATCCTTCTAAAAGAAGCGAAGGATTAAAACGTCTTGGTCAAGCCATTAGGTGCATCCGAGGTATTATAGTGTAAGCCTTTTTTTTTTTTTTTAATGTAAAGGGAGCTAGAAGTATAGTCTTGTTATTAACGGCCTCACCAGGTTTGAGTGCTACCCGTCAATGACATTAGTCATTAATAGTTACTCTACTAGTTACGCTTAGCTGATATCTGTTATAATGTGATCCTCTGGCAATATGTCCTGAAGGGCATCATTTATAGTTAAAAAAGTGTTGTTTTAAATCTTTCATTATGTTGAAGTGAAGCACCAACACTAGTCCTACAAATGTACGCAATACCTTCATCCTCAACCGCTATGTGGTAGTCGTGATCATAACAATCATGATAAATGCAAATTGTGTGTGGCTCCATGCTTTTCTTATTTCATGGTAATGATGATGAAATTGTAAGCTCAATTATGGGGGACAAGATGAATTCTGATGGGTGTAGACATTCACTTGCTCTTGTCAACAGGTTGGTTATCCTTATCCCTATTCTTCCTTTCCACCGCCCAATATATCGGACAGGTTGAATATGGACCAACGTTGCAGAAGTCTGCTTGGAAGTGTCTCACCTTGAAGATTCTCCAACTCACTGTGAGGGACCAACAATCCAACAACCTGTAATATGGATTTTGTGTTGTACTATGCCAACTCCTTTGGATTCTTCATAGATTTTACTATTGCGGTTTGCTTCGGGGTCCTTAAAATACGACAACGTTCTCCGTAATGCATAGATGGCTTCTTTGTACGCAATTTTATCCTTGTGTTATTGTTAAAATACCCGGTCGATTGTACTCAATCTTATCCTTATATTCCGGTGCGAGAGATGTACTCTGTAGTCTGTTTGGTAAATTATTTTGCTATCGTCATAATTCAAAACGTGGAAAAAGTGTATTGGCCCTATTTAGAGAATTGAACAAGTCATCAATCAATCAAGCTAAATAATTAACTAAGGAGGGTACATAAATCAAGGGGGTTTTGGGTGTGTGTCTTTACGCGTTAGGATTCTCTCCATTTTCTTCTAATATCCTTTGTTTTACCCACTACTCAGAAGTGATACCGTTTGATTGTTTTAAGATAAATTAAAAACGGGTGAGGATCTAAATTGGTAGCACGTTTGAGTATCGTCTATTACAAAATCTCTAATATGAATTTAACTAATTGGATCCTCTTTAAAAAAATTATACTCCTGTCGTCTCACTCATTACTCATCAATTTAATACGGCACAATAAACCAAAGAGACATGTGAAAGTATTTTAATAATATACGAAATATTAGGGTTTAGGGTTTACAAACCTATCACTTGCATGAGACGTAGTATGCTATAAATAAAAATGATAACTATTTATTGATACACCTAAAAATAGAAAAGGATAATTATTGACAGAGATTGAGGAAAGAATATTATATTATCTAATCTGTTTGCTAAATGGGATTAACAAGATAGCCCTATTTACATGCGGACATTTTGGTTTATTATCTACATTGGGATTCCATTCGTATAAATGATGTTTTCTTACTAAATAATTTTTTTGTATACGATTTAATTTCACTTATTGAAGGACAGCTGAAATGCATCATTCCAAAGTCTCTCGAGTCCATTTAGTTTTTATAACAAAGGATTTTTACCCCCATTTTCATTAAATTCCAGTCATCTAAATTAATTTCATGAATATACCAGCATAAAGAAAGTAATATTCAAATTTTGGCTCGTGTCAGATTGAGTCGGATTTCAGGTATTATTAAAGTTACTCACATCACATATTTGAACTATTTATCAATGCACGTGTTTTCCATCCGTTTTTCGAATTTGGGTCATTTTTCAAGGTCTAACCATCATCATATTGTTTAAAAATGACAATTTTGCTTATAACTTTTTATTCTAAAATAAAAATTAGAATTGGAGAAAGACAACTTTGTATCTGGAGCCACTCCTTATGGTTATTCTGAAAACCGTTAGGAGTGTTTGTATTACGGACCTTTCTCTAAAGCTAACCCATTTCCCCAAGTAGACCTAACTTGTTAACCATCAGTTATTGGCTGCAGGTTAACTTGAAGTTAGCCATGCTTACCAGCTGGCGCTGACCACGGACCACAGCCTCCAAGAATAACCCACTCACTCACTCACTCACTCACGATGGTGAAAGGAGCACCCTAGGTAAAGGTTAAACTGTGGGACCCACTTTCCATGACTTTCCCCATCTGCATTGCACGTGACTCGTGTCATTGTGTAAGGTATTAAAGGAGGTTTAAAGCTGGTTGGTAAGTAATACTTCCTCCATTCAACTCCACTCTACCAAATTATTTTTTCACGTTTGTCGAGACGCGTTTAACACGGTAAATATCGTTAGCTACGTGTTTGCAAAAATTATAAAAGTTAGATATTAATATTGTACTCGTAAAGACGAATCAAACAAGATCACACATGAATATATTTTCACTTATATATTGAGAGAACATTGCAATTAGATGCCGACTCATGAATAGTGTGCAAAAATGAAAGTGGTAGAGTGGAGTTGAATGGAGGAAGTATAAGTGCATTTTCTTGTTTTTCTTGGTAATTTATGGACACCCTTCCTTCTAGATATTGGATGCTCTTCCTTGTTTTCTTTTGGACCACTCCTTCTCTAATTAGTAATTACTAACCTATCCGAATTCATTCCCATTTACGGAAGTGTTGCTGAAAACGGGTCACATTTTATCACATGTTAAAGACGTGGTAAATTAATGAGACTCGTTTAAGACAAAATGTATCACAACAATATTCTAAGCTATAACAGTTTACCACGATAAATGGTCACATTTGTCGTTAAAATGACGACATTTAGCCTGTCTCCGGCTTATGAAAAGTGTCCGTCTTCAATAATAGTTGATGTTGCACAAATTCCTCTCTTCGTTTCCTTCCATTTCCTACCGAGCATCTAGATTCTGCCTCAAAAATATCTAACGGTTAATTGAATGAAAAGTACAGAAACTCGAAGGAAATTAAATTGAGTGGATAAGAAATAGAAAGGACGATCAATACTCTTATCTAGAGCTGGACAGTGGGTCGGGCTGCAGCAGGCCGGGCTGGGCCGGGTTGTGGGAGAGAGAGCCCGAGCCCGCACTATGGACCAGAGGGGTGCAGGTTGGGCCGGGTCGGGCTGGGGATTTGGTGGCATTGGACCGGCCCGCTTGGGAAGAAATGACTAAAAATGGGTGCGGGTCAGTGTGGGCTAGGCGGGTTTGGGGGGTGGGTCGGGGAGAATCGAGCCCGGGACCGGCCCGGTTTGGGGGAGCAAATGATGTCTACGTTCTAACTCTGAACAAGACAATGGATAGGTCGGCTCGGTAGAACAAATGACAACCCTAGGGCGTGGCGTGCCATGAATCTGAGACTTTAAACCAGCTCGAAAGAGAAGGCGAGTTGGAGTGGGCTTGTGTTCGTGTTGGCAAAATCGTTACGCCTAGGTCATATATGCCTCTTGTTTTTGTGGACTTAATTATAATTTTTACAATTCTTTTTTTCAACTCCTCCCTCACTTGCTCTCTTAGTTATTATTCCACTTTTAGCTTTTGAGAGGTTTTTTCAAAGTGACGAAAATATCCGTATTTAGCGAGAATTTGTGATTATTAAGTTCTCTTCAATTAAATTAAATTAAACTAATTAAGTTTGAATTAATAAAATTGTGAATCTTGGATGCACGAGAGAGGCTGTCTCATTACATTAAGTCTTCCTTGCTATGGATATATCCGTTGCATGCAAGCTTTTAATGGTTCAAGTCCTCCTACTTGGATAGATAAGACGAAACATAAAAAATCTCAAATGACTTGTCTTTTTTCTACCAAGTGAATAATACTTGACATGTTCACAAATTTGCGACGGATATGTTCGTCACGGATGAAAATTCGGGTCTCATTCGGACGTAATTTGAAGGGCCTGCCTCTCTTTCTAGTTTCTTCGCATTGGTTCTTTTTGGATTTGTCATTTTGTCCCTACTGATTTTGTAATATTAAAGATTGTTCGGTTTTAGTGGGAATTTTGCATTTGGCAACTTTTTCTTAAAGGGATTGAAAGTTATGATATGATAATGCTTGTTTGACGTTGATATTGTGGAACTTATTTGAATCCCTCTTTTTAACGCAATTCTAATAATAATTAAGTACAAGTCACTCGAATTACGTGTCATTTCTCATGGTTTTAGTGCATGCTTATTAACTTATTAGTAGACTAGTACTTCGTATTAAAGCTAATCTATGCATTTTCAGGATTGGAACTCTTCATAACAATCGTCTTTGTCTCGACGTGTTGAAATCACGTTAATATGTTATGGCGTTCGGAATAAATAAGGCTTCAGGTGTATTTCACGATAATGGTGAAGATCGTCCTCAAAAGCTAACAGTTCGCCTTTCCTTTCCTGAAAAAAACTATGAGCGCGCTTGAAATTCAAGCATTTAGGGAATGAATGGAGTATACAATAAAAAAACCGTCTTCCATGTCTATTGGAATACAAAACCTTGTCTTATAATCAATATGGGACAAAGGAAAGAAGTGAAATGAAATTTGTCCACAATTCATGAACTCTTGCATATTGCAATACCAATATATAATACTCCTAGAAATGAATTCAATAAATAGCACGTGTTATACCTTATATACTTAATCAAGTCATTGTTACGGATTCATTTGGAAGTTCCTCTTTTTGAGTTTGTAATATATGCTTTGTGTTGCAATAAACATTCCACGTTTTCTATCTAGCTACTCTATAAGTAAGTAAAGGGTATGAATGTTATTGCCTACTTTCTGTTGTGATAAAGTAATTAAGTGCCAAGGAGGCTCTTTGCTTCAAGAAAACTTGATTGCTCGTGTATTATTAATACGATATTAGCATGGGCATTATTAATTCAAGGGTAATAAAGTAATTTACTCTTGTATTGACTATTGAGTGTTCATGAATTATGAGCCTAGTAATTAGGTCACTAATGACTAGTGACAATGATAACTTGAATTATGAGTCCGATTAGATTATATTTGCATCGTAAGGTTTAACATTTATGCACAGAAATAAAGGTTTATAAAGGGTAAAGGAAAATACATTATTAAATGGGTTTGTGAAAGGAAATAGGAAAGAAATGTAGAGGATCCTAATTCTTTTATTACGCTCGAAAGTTTATCGATTTGGATTCTCTCCATTACTATTCAACGGTCATGATATTATCCCGAAGTGATCTAACGATCCTAATTTGAAGTAATGGGTGGTAACGTGTAAGAGAAATAATATATAAAAATGAGTCTATTATACCATCCATAACTTTTGGGGTAATGGAGAGAATCCTAACTCCAAATAATATATAAAAATGTTCTTTACGTTTTTACTCTTATGAGGAATATACATTTCTCCAATTTACTTGTAACATGTTTCCTTACATTTTTATTCTTTTGTGAGGAATATACCGAATTGTAGAATAAAAGTAAGTATTGACCTTAACTTACAACCAAGAATGTTCACATTATGCTTAGTTGCTAAATATAGACCGCCCATTTGAAAAGATACAAATGTTACTTCGTATTATTATCATCTTATGAATAGACATATAAATAGAAAATGATACAGTTACACTCAGTGTATAGTATCTTTTCTAAACCATCGATATTAATTTGACATGTGGTAGAATCTTTATTTCACTTTCGAAGGAGCATCTAGATTAAGAGGGAACGACAAAAGTTTGAAGGTAACATTAAGTAAAAATTTGATTTCTTTTAGTTTTGAATCTTTACTTCTTGTATTTAAGGGTGTTCAAAAAGTGGCCCGGATCGGAAAATCGGATTGATCCGGACCCGTCAGTCTGATCTGGTCCAGAGCGGATACATACCGGTCCGGTCTTCGGGTCCCAAAAAAATATGGTGACGGTCTCCGGTCCGGTCCACACTTAAAAAAATTTCAATTTTCCCTTTAGAAGTAGAACCGGTCCGGTCCAAACCCCGAATAAAACCGGACCTTAAGAGTTCCGGTCCGGTCATGTCCCCTTTTAACCCGTCTGGTATCCTGTCTTAGGATAAGTAGTTATCCGGTCCGCAGGTTTATCCGATCCGATCCGATTTTGGACCGGTGAACACCTCTACTTGTATTTAATATTTCGTATTATTATAACTTAACTAATTACTTTTGATAATAAATTACATTTCACAATTAATTTCAAAATATTCCACCATGCTTCAATCTCTTTTAATTTCTTTCATCCTCCCTGATACCCTAATCAAAACAGGGGGATGCTACCGTATCACCATCTTAATACAACAATCAAAATTTAAACAGTTGATCTTGCTTCAGACGGACCATTTTGGTCTGAAGCAATAAGACGGGATTTTGTAACCACTTTACAGTTAGATGTAACCACTATTGAAAACAAGTTGATATAAGCTGTGGTTACATTTTATCAAAAAGTGGCAACATAATCCCGTCTTATTTTTCAGACGGAATTACTCCGTCTGAAATAAGAATTTGTGAAATTTAAATAGTTGGTTGGTATGGCGAAAATATGTAATTATGCGTTCAAAAATATGTAATTAATTATATTAAAACGCATCATCGGCCATTCATATGATTTAATTAACAAGCTGGTGGACTGTACTGAAACGTTTAGCCTTGTTGTCAAACCGTCCACAGTTCGCTTAATTCTTTCCCTTGCTATTTCTTATAGATGGATTATTCGTCAAAAATGCTTATTTCCACGGACTTCTCACAAAGGAAGTTTATAGGAAATAACCTTATGGTTTTACTCATCTTGACTTCTTATCTCATGTTTGTCGGCTTCGCAAAGCTATATATGTCATGAAACCAAACTCGGAAAACAAGCTCTCCGATCTTGGTTTCATCGTTTCAACTGCTTTCTTCATTCTTCAATGAGGTTTCTTTTGTAGTAGGTCTAATAAATCCTTGTTTATTTTTCATCTGTCTTCATACACTCTTTATCTTCTTCTCTATGTCGATGATATTATTGTCACCGGGAATTCTTCTTCTCTAATCACTACATTCATCTTAAAATTAGGGTCTCAGTTCGCAATGATAGACTTAGATGACTTACATTATTTTCTTGGCATCCAAGTTGTGTGTACTTCTTATAGATTGTTTCTCTCACAATAAAAATATGTTTCTGACCTTCTTCTCAAATTTAATTAATCACCAGAACGCACTCCTCTCCCGTCCCGATGGTGACTTGTTGGCATATCCCTCTAAGTACCGCAATTCAATACCTGACTATTACACGTCTTGATATTACAATTTGTTGCGCATTGGGTGTCTCAGTTTATGCATGCTCCTCGAACATCTCACTTGTTGGTTGCCAAGTGTATCGATAGTTTGTCTCACTGAAGACGGGCACTATCCGTCACTGTTAAAGACAAAAGTCAACTAAATCAATTATCAAGATTGCCACCCTTCAATCAAGGAACAAATCATGTCTAATTTGTAAACATATAATCACATATAGTACTTAGCTATAATTACTTATTTGTTACCCTCTTTAGCTCCACTAATTGTGGGATATGTCTTTGTAACTATGTATATAATCATATCAATGTAATCAATCTAATTAAGCAATACAAAACAATCCTTGTCATATTGTTTACATGGTATCAGGAATCACATCGATCCTTGTACTACTCACCATTTCCGCTGCTGTAACAACCAATGACGTACCCATGGCAACCACCAGCACCCAAATATCCAACTCAGCCGAACCAAACAAACCACTACTCTCCGTCTCCTTCCCGACTTGCACGAAACTAACTCCAACCAATTACCGAGCATGGCACTACCAAATCAGCCGCCTATTCCTTGGCTTCGGCCTATTCTCCTACCTCGACGGTACAACCAAGCCACCACCTACAACCACAAAACCAGCCGCTACTACGGCCAACCCAAACCCTGAACCCGTACCCAATCCTGCCTATGAAACTTGGTTCCGTCAAGACCAACTCATTCTCGGAGCCCTAGCAGGCACTCTCGACGATGTCGTAGCACCCGTCCTCCTCGATGCAACCACGTCCCACGAGGCATGGACAACACTAGCCACCACTTATGCCAACCCCTCCCGAGGACATATCCTACAATTAAAGGATCGTCTCCGTACCATTTCTCACACCGGAAAAACCATTTCCGAATACATGCTAGCCATCAAAGAATGCACCACCCAATTAGCACAATTAGGCAAGCCAATCGATGCCGAAGATATTACTTCCCACATTATAAATGGTCTCGACTATAATCTTTATAAACCCGTCATCGACGCAATTTCGCGCTCGTGACTCACCCATTTCCTTTGAATTATTTCATGAAAAATTGATCCAACATGAACTCACCATCAAAAATCACCCACCCAACCCGACTAACACCATCTTCAACCCCTCGGCTCACGCAGCCTACACCCGACCATACCACCACAACAATAACAACTACTCACGCCACAACAACAACCAGCCACGACCTAACCAACACCAACCCAATACCTACCAAAACAGCCACCAAAACCGTAACCAATCCAGCCACAACTCGACTCCCAACCCGTTTCGAGGTCGTTGTCAATATTGTCGAGCCAATGGTCATGTCATAAGTTACTGTCCCGACTTCAAAAAAGACTACCCAAACGTTGTCTTTCCCCCACCCCCTGCCCGACAACCGCAACCCACGGCCTACACAGCCACCACCTCCACGGGTCCCTCCACCTCCTATCTTATTGATAGTGGGGCTTCCAATCATATCACAAATGATCTCACCACACTTACTTATCACACTCCATATGATGGACCGGATGATCTCGTAATTGGTGACGGCTCGTCTTTGTCTATCTCACATCTTGGTTCTTTCTCTATCCCTACAACTAATCATGTTTTAAAATTTACCAACGTTCTTTTTGTTCCTAATATTTCTAGACCATTAATTTCCGTCTCGCAATTTTGTACCGATAACCATGCTTATGCCTTATTTTCTTCTACCTCTTTTTGTTTTAAGGAACTCAAGACGGGGGAAACTCTACTTGAAGGACCATTTGTTGATGGCTCATATCAATGGAAACCAACCACCAAGCCGCCTCAAGCCTTAGTCGCAAATAAATCCTCGAGTACTTTGTGGCATACTCGATTAGGACACCCCTCCACCTCCACCTTAAGACTATTAAACTCTAGTTTTAATTTCAATATTTTTGATTCATCGCACTGTAATTCTTGCTTAATAAACAAAAGCCACAAATTACCGTTTTCAACTTCGACTTTCACATCACACGCACCATTTGATTTAATTTATTCCGACGTATGGACGTCACCAATTATCTCCACCGACTCATACAAATATTATGTTATATTCGTTGATCATTACACTCATTACATTTGGCTATATCCGTTAAAAAATAAATCCGACACCGCTACAACATTTCACCGCTTCAAGGCTATTATAGAAAAATACTTCAACCGCCCTATCCGACAATTTTACTCGGACAATGGTGGTGAATACATTAAATACACTCCCAACCTACTCGACAATGGCATAACCCACCTTACATCACCACCACACACACCCGAACACAATGGGTTCGCGGAGCGTCGTCACCGCCACATTGTCGAAACCGGTCTAGCCCTATTCACTCACGCTCATATGCCAACCAAATATTGGCCCTTTGCTTTCTCCACGGCCACCTATCTAATCAACCGTCTACCATCCCAAACACTCACCAATCAATCTCCTTACAAACTCCTCTTTGGGAACCACCCTAACTATCACAAATTACGACCTTTTGGTTGCCTTTGCTATCCATGGTTAAAACCTTACACTAGTCACAAACTCGAACCTAAATCCGCTCCTTGTGTTTTCGTTGGTTACTCCACAACCCAAAGTGCTTACCTTTGTCTTAACCCCACAACCCATCGCCTCTACACATCGAGACATGTTCGTTTTATCGAGACGGAATTCCCTTACCCAACGCTCTCCAACTCCCCTCTCTCGACTTTACACACCCCTCACCAATGGTGCACCCTAACCGTACCCTTTCTCCCACCACTAGACCCACTAGCCCGTGCCAACAACCCTCCTCCCCATAACCCACCAACCCCTTCATCCCCTGCCTCCACACCCCCTGCCTCGCCGCTCTCTCCCACAACATCCACATCCCCTGCCTCCTCCCCGGCCTCAACACCCCCTGCCTCGCCACTTTCTGCCTCACCATCTCCAACGACACCACCTCCTCCCCTTCCACCACCCATCCATCGAACTCGGCTCTCCAATAACATCATCGTGCCCAATCCCAAATACTTTAAAACCCCACACCAAGCCCACACAGCCACTCTCAACCTTACCCACACGACACCCAATACAACCAAACAAGCACTCAAACACTCACAATGGCGTCAAGCCATGACGGAAGAGTTTGAAGCCCTAACCCGAAACAATACCTGGACCCTTGTACCCTCTCACCATGCCCCGAATGTTGTTGGTTGCAAATGGGTATATCGCATCAAATACAACCCCGACGGTAGTCTCAAACAACACAAGGCTCGCCTTGTTGCAAAAGGTTTTCATCAACGCCCCGGGATTGACTATTCGGAAACGTTTAGTCCTGTTATCAAACCAACTACGATCCGATTAATACTCACCCTTGCTGTCACGAATAAGTGGCACCTACACCAAATTGATATTAACAATGCTTTCTTGCAGGGACAACTCACGGAATCGGTCTTTATGAGCCAACCGGCAGGCTTCGTGGATCCTACCAATCCCACCTATGTCTGTCAACTTAACAAGGCTATTTACGGCCTCAAATAGGCACCACGCGCATGGTGCACCGAGTTAAAGAACTACCTTCTTAAAACAGGTTTTCGAAATTCCATCTCTTACCCGTCACTTTTCATTCTCAAGACCCTTCACATAACCTTTTTTGTTTTAATTTATGTTGACGATATAATCGTCACTGGACCAAACCAAATGACGATAACCAATTTTATTAATCAAATTTCAAAAAAAAATTCCCTCAAAGACTTAGGACCGCTATCATATTTTATAGGAATCGAAGTCACCCCAACAAAAAACGGATTGCACTTGAATCAAACCAAATATTTGTCCGACCTTCTTGTCAAATTTCACATGGAAAATTCGAAACCCGCACCCACCCCTATGCTCCCCCACCCACCTCTAGTTAAAGACACCACGGCTCCAGTCGAAAATGAGTCCGACTATCGCTCCATAGTCGGTAGCTTACAATACCTATCCCTCACCCGACCCGACATTGCCTTCTCGGTTAATAAATTAGCTCAATTTTTAACCCATCCAACCGTGACTCATTGGGCCGCTTTAAAGCGACTCCTTCGATACCTCAATGGCACACTACATCTTGGCATTCAGTTAACCACCTCATCACCCCTATGCCTTCACGCGTTCTGCGACGCGGACTGGGGAGGTGATCCCCATGACTATCTTTCTACCACCGGTTACATCATCTACTTAGGTAGCAACCCTATTTCATGGTCCGCCAAGAAACAAAAGGCGTTGTCATGCTCCTCCACCGAAGCTGAGTTTAGAGTTGTTGCAAGCACCTCTGCCGAGCTCATTTGGCTCCAAAACCTTCTGCTCGAACTCGGTCTCTCAACAAGCAACCCGCCGATGATATACTGTGATAATCTAAGCACTACTACCTACTCGGCCAACCCAGTTTTTCACTCAAGGATGAAGCACGTTGCACTTGCTGTCCACTTCGTCAAAGAACAAATAAATAATGGCTGTATTCGGGTTCAACACATTAATGGCTCTGATCAACTCGCGGACACCCTTACCAAGCCGCTCCACAAGCCCCGGTTCCTATCACTTTCATCCAAGATTGGCCTTCGCTATCGCCCGTCCATCTTGAGCGGGAATGTTAAAGACAAAAGTCAACTAGATCAATTATCAAGATTGCCACCCTTCAATCAAGGAACAAATCATGTCTAATTTGTAAACATATAATCACATATAATACTGAAAGTCCATAGACCTTAATTAGACTCCTCTAATTAGTTGCTAAATTACTTGTTAATTTAGTATTTAATGATCTATGTAACATGCATGCAAATATAAAGACATTTATATAAAAGAAGAAATTTCCTCACATTGATATGGAAAATATAAGGGCACAACAAGAACTCCTTCTTGTTGTTCTTGAGCTAATAATATGGATGTACACAAATAATCTCCAAAGTAGAATATCTCCTCTAAGTTGCACCAAGATTAACTCAAATAATCTACCCTTATTATTAACTAGATAATAAGATAGATATTATTCCACTAAGATTATGACTATATTACTACACTAGTAATACTTAGTAAATATTAATATTTGAGAGTTTTAGTGAGAAGATGAGGTTTTTGAGAGAAGTAAGAAAACAAGCACAAAATGAAGTGGTAGAAAAATGAACACAATTGCTCATTTTATAGGCCATGAGGCCGGACCACCTTGTCCAAAAATGGATTATTATTTTGTTTAATTTGATCACATGCATTAGAGTGGAGTGTTGTAGAACAAGTGATGATTATATTCTACTTGTTATGTCACTTTCAATTAGTAACTAAAGAGTGTAAACAAGAGTAAAAATCATCACCATGTAACTACATCATAACCGGCCATGTTGGCCTAGTTGGATCCATTTTGATTTTTGATATTTGTCTCACAAATACTTATTGATCATATGGTTAATTATCTTGTATAATTAAGTGTTAATTTGATCATATAACAATTATATGACTCAATTAAATAAATAATATGTACTTAACATTTTAAGTAATATTTTACCATTATATCAATATATAATGGGTCCCACAATGCTTAGTTAATTTATTTTACACCTCCTTGTAAATATAATTAACTAATTACCTCTATCTCAAAACCTCAACTAATTTAGTAATTTAACGATTAATTACTAAGTTAAATCTTATTTAATCGTATTAAAATAAGATATAAATGTATTAGTCAATTATCGCATAATTGAAAAATAAGCTTAATCGAATTTGAGTTCTTAACTCAATTTCTAACATTAACTCTCGTACATATCGAATATATGTAATGTACTAATTAACTGTATCGTATACAAATAATTAGTTACTATTTGGATTTCATCCTTTAGGTGTGACCGAAAGGGATCAGTTGATCACCGCCGTCATACGACAATAACGTCAAACTCTAGTCAGCCAACCGTTATTGATTTACGTTAATCAACTGACTAATCATATATAAAGTCAATAAATATCCCAATTATATTCCTTAATAAGATTTATTATGTGGCGCACTATTGTGGAGGACACCTACTCCAACAAATACTTAACTATAATTACTTATTTGTTACCCTCTTTAGCTCCACTAATTGTGGGATATGTCTTTGTAACTATGTATATAATCATATCAATGTAATCAATCTAATTAAGCAATACAAAACAATCCTTGTCATATTGTTTACTAAGTCTACTAACTAAGAAGATAGCGGAAGTAGGGTCGATCTCCACAGGGAGGAAACTAACTAACTGTAATCTAAATCTGCCAGTAACAATCTAGGGGTTTTGAAAAGGTTTTAACTAAACTAAATAAGATTAAAGGAAGAAAAATAAAGGTAGACATTAATATGAAATAAATCAGATAAAAGAGAAATATGCTAGGATTCGGTCCACTGCAATATCAGCATCTACGGGTCAATTAAGTCAGTCAATCTATCAATGAGAAGGGCAATGGTTTTCTCCTCTCAGTCTCAAGCCACCCTAGGGATTTTCCTAATTAACTCTCGTCCTCTTAGGAGTCACCTATCAATTCTAAGCAAGTCTTCCCTTCCAATCTCTCGATCCAGGTCGGGGTTAACTACCTAGCTAGTCTCCTGCGTGCACTCATTCGACTAACCTCAATTAAATTGCTTAGATCGATTCTCATATTCAAGACTAACTAAAATAATCTATCCTAACATGCCTCTACTACAGTTTTCCTCATCCTAACATACAAGGGAATTAGCTACTCATGCTATTAACGATGCTAACAAAGACGATTGAACATATGATATTAGACATAATAAAATCGCAATTAACAAGCATGAACAATAACAACGCAGTAATTAAGAAGAGTAAAGAGTGATTAAGATTAAAATAAAGGTAAGAATAAAAGAGAGAAAGTAGTTTACAATCTTAGCAATCCGGCGTAAAGAACAAATCCACGTCGATAAACCCGAATGTAAACTAAAGGTAAAGTTCAGAAACTGATGTTTAATGCTAAGTAAATGCTAATAATTCCCGATATCCTAATGACGACAAATAAGAGTCTTAAATAGTGTAAAACACGACTCTAAACCCTAATTAAGCTACGGACTTAAGGCCCGTGATAGGATCCACTCGATCGAGGGAAAATACCCTTCGATCGAGGTCTTTATTTGAGGAAATCAGTCGATCGAGGACATCTTCTACTCGATCGACCAACTTGTCAACGGCTACCACTCGATTGAGCACAGGACAGCTCGATCGAGCAACTCTTCACTTCAACTCTCCTCGATCGACCAAAGGTATAGTCGATCGAGGTCTTCTGGCTTGTCATATAGTGTGAGTCATGACTTTGGACTTGATTGCGAGCGGTTTCACGCTTCCCCATGCAAGAGCTTTTGTTCCGTTCCTTCCATTCTCCAAATGCATGCAAAGTGGACTGTTTTGGCTCGGTTTTCGCTACTACGCAGCTTGTACCTACAAAATGGTAATGGAAGTACAAAGTAGCCAAATAGGGGCATATGGTGATATAATATCACCTAAACTAAATGACATAGAAATGTGTGCATAAATGGACCAAAAAGTCTATATAAAATACACGCATCAAACTTCCCCAAACCGAACATTTGCTTGTCCTCAAGCAAACTAAATGCAGCTAAATGGACAAAATAAACCTAGGGGAATGGAGTAAGTCTCAGAGCTAGCTACAAGTCAATGCTAAACCGTTCAATGCTCTCATTCAATCGCTACAAAGCTTAATACGAAAGTGAACGAATTTATACAATCTTGGAAATAAATTAGACCTTCGACCTTGCAAGACTCATCCAAATTCGGACTCTCACGGGTCACTCTTCTCTCAACAAGCTAATGGTAAGTAAATATGTATAAGAAAGAGAGAAGAAAATATAGTCACTCACCTAGACTACGACCGACACAACATGCATTGCTAACTTATATGAAAGATGATTCAAGCACCATACACAATCATAACCACCGTTCAAGGACTATATATCACATGCCGAACATTTGCAAAGATATGAATATGTGAGGCTAATTGGTAAAAAGGGGCAAAACAATTAATGGAAATGTGAGGGTAAATAGCCAAGCTAGTTCCTAACAAGACCGTAACAGAACTTGTTCCATTCTTCCAACTATCAAAACTAAGCTCGATGCCTTAACATAACTAGGCAAAAACAACACAAATCCCATAAGACACCTCGACAAAATAATAATAAGCAAAGGAGGTGTAGACAACAAAAACTTCAGCCAAATATTTTTTCTCATCATATTTTTTCATTTTTTTTCTTTTCTTTTTTTTCTCTTTTTTTCTTTTTTCTTGGCTGATCGAGGAAAACCTTTCGATAGAGTGGAATAAATCACTCGATCGAGGCAACAAAACACAACATCTGCTCGATCGAGCTGAAGGCTACTCGATCGAGGCATTATTAAGCACTTCTCTTCTTTTTCTCACAAAAAACCCACTCCAATCAATGAAAACGAGCCACAATCTGACACTACGGTAGAATATACCTTGACCACTAAACTAGCTCGGCAAAGGTAGGCTCAGTTTAGGATGTAGTTAAGGGCAACAGGCAGATATGGCTTTATGTGGAGTTAATGGGGTAAAATGAGGAAAAGGGAGATGCAAATATTCTCAAAACACGTAATATCGACCACAAACCCAATGCGTGCAGGCAATAAGAAATCAAAGTTCATATACAAGCAAATGACACGAGATGTGGGGAGTAACTACTCTCATTCCTAGATGAACTGGTCATGGATGTCACCAGTTATAGGCTCTAAAACTCAGAATATATAAGTAGCTTGCCAAAATGTTGAGTCAAGTCTATTAATCAAATTTACATTCCAAGACAAAATTCAATAGTTCGCTATTTCGATTTTACTAAGTAAGTCAAGAAAGGTGCAAGGAATAGCATAAAATAGACTTGTAGTGCAATTTCATCATGAACAAGACTCCAATCCGACTCGACTATATGCAAAAATAAACGTGATATTTTTGATTTTTTCAAAAAATTTCTAATTAACATGAATTGTAAACGTGAATGCAATACAAATGCAAATGCAGACGCAAAAGGATGTGAAACACCACCCCAAACCAAAACAGACAATGTCCGCATTGGCCATAGCACAACAGCATATACGGGAAAGGGAAAAAAAACAACATAATTCATGTTCCTAAGGGAAGAAAAATATACAAATAATGGAAAAGAACAAAAGGAACAGAAAAACTCACAAAACAAAGCTTCCCCAAACCAGCATCAAACTGGGGAGCGAACATCACCTCCTCCCAGTAGTCTCCTCCTCATCTACCCTATATGTCGGGTCCCTCTCCTCCTCCTGAGGTTAAAATGCACTCTTCTCCCATCCCGATGGTGACTTGTTGGCATATCCCTCTAAGTACCGCAATTCAATACCTGACTATTACACGTCTTGATATTACAATTTGTTGCACATTGGGTGTCTCAGTTTATGCATGCTCCTCGAACATCTCACTTGTTGGTTGCCAAGTGTATCGATAACTTGTCTCACTGAAGACGGACACTATCCGTCACAAGCTGAAGACGGATAGTGTCTCTCTCACAATATCCAAGTTGGAGGGCAAGTGGGGGAATCCATTTGTGATCCACTTGCCTTCCCACTTGCAAATTGTGAAAGGGACATTATCCGTCTTTCACCTTGTGACGAATAGTACCCGTCTTCAATGAGAATTTGGGTAAAGTCATACTTACTTTCAAATGCCCCTCAATTTCCTTAATTACCATAAACAAAACAAAACAAAAACAAAAACAAAAACAAAAACAAAAACAAAGCATAGTTTTATCATTGATGGTGTCATATTCTCATATAGTGATATAGACATCCCTATTATAACCGCAATTGAATGCATTATGCATGGGACTCATGCAATGATGCTACACAGATTTGGGCAAATCCTCAATTATGAAACAGGTCGTGTTCGTGTTAAGTTTAAAACGAGTTCAATATATCCATATAAAAAGAATAAGACAAAAGCAAAGTAAACTAAAAACGTAAAAGATTTGTCTTATTTATGCATATGGAATGAAATTTAATCCCTCTAAAGTTTAACATTAACTCTCCCTTCTAAGTTATTACGGATATATTACTCACAAATTTCCAATGGATTAAGTATCTCACACGATAAGACAAGCTTAGGGAATTACAAATAACTTGTATTTTCCTACCCATGTGAGTAATATTTGACCCATTATTAATTTGTAATAAATATACCCGTCACAATTGAGAATTCTTATAAATTTAAGACGGATATCTGTGTTTAGAGGACGAGCCGATAGATGGGCGGATGTTTGGCATGAAGCGATGAATAATTGAAAATGGTCCCCAAAAACTGTGCATGTGATGTCTACTAAATAAAGAGGTCATGTTTATACATTCTTTCCATCTTTTTGCTTCACTCTTTCCTTCACTTTGATATTGTCTAGCCTTTAGTCATAAAGTAGCCAAACCACATTCGTCATTTCCTTAGTTATTGTCAACACGTGTCGCAAATTGACTGGCTTTCTGGGTGTTTCTTTTGGTGAAATTTGATGAACTCTGCTCACTCTTCCATGTGACTTGACAACTCAACTCTATAAGGACATTTACCTTCAACTAGACTTAGCTTCATAAACTAGCCGTTTAGATAAATTTCAAATAAAGTTGTTTGGTTTTGAATGGGTTATGTTGGTTACTACAAGAGATTAAGACAACAAATTAGATATTAAGGCCGTCTCATTGTCTTTTTATTCATTATAAGAATTATGATACTCATTTATTATTCATTATAAGGTCTACATTATAAGACAGACTTAGGCTCGTTCTATTTTGTTGAACTAAAATCGTCTGAACTGAACTGGACTGATCTTACCTAAGTTTAACTAAACTGATTTTAGTTGAAATAATAACGATAATAATAACGTTGAACTAAAGAAAACTAAACTAAAATGAATTTATCTAGAACTGAACTAAATAATGGACTTGAATAGTTGAATAATACTGAATAGACCTAACCTATGTTGAACTAAACTGAACTGATTTGAGCTGAAATTATAATGGTAATAATGTTGAACCAAACTAAACTAAACTGAATTGATCTGAACTTAATGGACCAGTGGATTGAAGTGAATTGTTAAGAACTGAAATTAAGTCCAAAAGAACAAGTATTAGCAACGAGCAAAAGACGGTTAAAATGATATTATCTTTCCATTTCTTTTAAAAAACCTAATCGCAAAGAAGTTTCAACAGCCTACCATGACACTAATAATAGAGTTGAAGACGAAAGTAAAGTAAAGAGTAAGATAACTTAGGTTTTAAGCATGGAAAGACAAAATAATTGGTACTAATAAAGTAACAATAATGGTACTTGATCAAAGAGTAATAATAGTACAACAACACAATGATACTACTAAGCTCAATAATTTACTCGCATTACTCCAAGACTTAGAAATAAAAAAAGAAGCAACAAAAAAAGGACAATTCGTAACAGTTGGCTAGTAGCTATAGCTAAAATACTTACTGCACACACACAAAAGAAAACAGAAAAACAATAAAAATCCAATAATAATTTCAATCTTCATTTTTCTTGTCTGTCAATTCACTTGTGGTTTCTGGAAAATGCAATGCAATAATAATTGATGAACTGATGATGTTTGCTTAGTTTAGTTGGTGGGGTTGCTACGGAATGATCCAAGGGCTTTAATTGCAGCTGCTCTTAATATGTATTGATGATATGCTGCTGCTACCATTGCTCCTATGAATGGTCCAACCCAGAATATCCACTGCACATTTCATTCATATTTCAATTTCTGTTAGTAATTGATAAACCGAATACTAACTACACTAATTCTCGTTGAAAACGGATATGTCTCTCTTCAATGAGACTTGATGTACTAACTAATCATCAAGCAAATTGAGTAGTCAAGGACTATTAGACTCCAATTTTCACACAAACCCATATGAGATCGATCCCATTGAAGTACTTCGTAAATGAGTAAATGAGTTCACGACTTCAATTACTTCTCCTTAAGTCCAAAACGGGTCAAGTTTCATTTCAATTGTGCATATAAGACAAATCCATTATTTTCCTTCAGTATTAAACTTGAAACGGATATATAACCATCTTAAATAAGAATTTGTGTAACGACTTAAGTAATCATGTAAGCAATTATTTTTAACATTACTTGCCCATAATTGTCATAGTAAATGACCAAAATACTCTTGTGGGCGAGAAGTTGGAAACTTACTTGCCCATCTTAAATAAAAATTTGTGTAACAACTTAAGCAAGTAATCATGTAAGCATTTATTCTTAATAACAACATTACTGAAGGTAAATGACCAAAATACCCTTGTGGGCGAGAAGTTGGAAAACTTACTTGATCATCCCAAATCTTCTTGTTGTTATAGATAACAGCAGCACCAAAACTCCTAGCAGGGTTAATACCAGTACCAGTGATGGGAATAGTAGCCAAGTGAACCATAAAGACGGCGAACCCGATCGGAAGCGGGGCCAAAATGGGAACGTGAGAGTCACGGGCACTTCTCTTAGGGTCAGTAGCTGAGAAAACAGTGTAAACCAAGACAAAAGTGCCAATAATCTCAGCACCAAGGGCAGTACCCTTGTTGTAACCTGGTGCAACTGAGTTGGCCCCACCACCAAGGGTATTATAGGAATGTTTCATGAATGCTTTTACTAAGCCTACACCACATATTGCCCCTAAACATTGGGATATCATGTATGCAAGTGCCCTTATTAAAGACACCTTCCTTGCTAGGAACAGTCCAAAGGTTACTGCTGGGTTTATGTGTCCTCCTGTACAATCATTAATTCTTGTGTTAGTTAACTAACTCATTATTTAAACGGTAATTATTGGGTAAGACGGTATTATTTTACGACTTGTGTTATTTTTAACTTATTTTCTTAAATTAACACATACCCATTAAACCCTTTTAAATTTTATACTATGTAGAAGAGAAAAGATGAATTTGGCTTAGAAAGTTTGGATCTTTAAGCTTACAAACTGTATTTTATATATATAAAAAAAAAAGCCTAATTGTTTAGCTAACTCATTTTTTTTTTTAAAAAGCCAAAACTTAAAACTAGAGTTTAAGTAATTAAAAAAATTAGCCTCAAAGTTGAGTTAGTCATTATTTTGAACTTAGTTTCTCAAATAAACATATACCCAAGATTCCAGGAAACTTGTTTTATTATGTCACTTATATGTGGAAGAAAAATACTTAACTTATAGACAATATTTAACAATAATAAACACAAATTTTTACTCCCAACATAATTTGAAGTAGGCTAAAATGAACCTTAAAAAGCAAGAGATTAGGGTTTCTAAGGGTAAATTAGACTTTGTTAACAAGATATAATTAACAACAAATGAATCTAAGGAAAGTTAAAAAGTTACTTAAGATACCTTAAACAGGCAAATAAATGAGGCATAACATAGACAGATAATACTATTTTTAGCTCACAAATTCTCATTTCTAACGGGTATATATGGCATAGTAAAAAATAAGTTATTTGTGTTTTTTTAGGATTGTATTTTCTACAAAGTGTGAGATAGTTGACACGTTAGAAGCTTGTGACGGATCTATTTTTAGGACAAGTTAACTTTAAAAACAGTAAATTAAGACATAAATCAAAGTAAAGAGTTGAAAAAAGAGAGTTACTGACCAGAAATACCAGCAGTGCAGTAAACAAGAATAAAGATCATGCCACCAAAAGACCAAGCAATACCAAGAAGACCAACACCACCACAAGGAGCAGTTTGTTTCTTGTGACCAATAACAGTAGCAACAGTTATGTAAAGAAACAATAATGTTGCAATAAACTCAGCAATCAAAGCTCTGTAGAATGACCATAACTTGAGCTCACCCATGTCAAACAATGGTGCTGGTGGTGGGTCCACATAGTCTTTCCCATGGTGTTGCCCTTGTGCTTCCTCACTCATCACTTCTTTTGTCATTTATTTTTCTTAAGGAAGGATTTTTAAATACTTGCTTTTTTTTTGTTTTAGTTATGTTTTTGTGTTAAGTAGTGTTGTGTGGAGATATGTTGGGGGTTTATAAAGAGAGTGGAAAGATGTTACTAGAATAATATAGGTGGATTATTGTGGATAAGCTTTCATAATGGCATTGTTTGGCCTTTTTGTGGTGTGTATATTAAAATTGAAGTGGTTATTTTGAGTTTGTTTTTCATATATTTACAAAATTGTTCTCAACTGAAATATATTATATTATTATTATATATTTAATATAAGGGCAAACTTTATTTAAGGAGCTAATCTCTTTTCAGACGGACTATTTTTAGTATTAACCAAAAAAACTGGATTTTGTACCCAGTTTACAGCTAAATATAACCATGTATGGAAAACAAGTTATCATTGCTATAACAAAAGGGAAGTGCTAGGGCGACACCGGGTGTTACCGAGTTTCGGTAACACCCTAATAAAAAAATAGAAAAAAATTAAAAATTAAAAAGTAATTTTATTTTTTGCGCCAATATCGTAGGGATAAAACCGTAATTTACTGTTTATTATATTAATAAAGGAAAATAAAAAAGACATCAATTAAAACTAAACTATATGTAAAATAGTATACATTACTTATCATAATACACATTTTATCTTCATCAAATCATATCGTTTATCAATTAAGGTATGAATGTATATACGGAGTATATAAAAACTGTACATATATATAACACGTCAGCTACATATATCTAGGTTATACGGAGTATATAAAAACTGCATCTTGCTAAATTGCTCGTGTTACAGTAGAAATTCAAGAGAAGTGAAAAGATTAATTGTGGATACTTTAGTTAGACCCGACAAAACTTACCCAACTGAATTATTTGGTCCGAATAACTCGACGAAAATCCAAATTAATGACCACGAAGAATCTGACCTCGAATTTGTATTGATCCGACCCTATTCAACCCGACCCGAGTGTTAATTATCGCAAACTGCCCGTTTTCCCCAAATAACTTGATAACAACTCATCCGAGAATGACTCAGAATCAATAAAAACTCGATCCTACGTAAATTCTTGTAAACCCGAACCCAAATTGATCGACACATTTATTTTTCGCTTTATGAGACTTCATAAGAAATGAATTTTTTTTCCTATAAAAAAAACAGTAAGTCTTGCTTAAGACGGATATATCATTCTAAAGCTTTACACGGGTCAAATACTAGCAAGTGGTAATAATAAAGACAAAACTTTTAGTATTTTCCGGGCAATAAATGGGGTAATTTGATATATATTATTTGACCCGTCTTAAGCTTAAGACAGAACTGTCCGTCTTAAATGAAAATTTGTGTAAAAACAATTAATTTACTAATTCCACCATAGGTCTATAGCTAGGTAATTATATGTTGCTTTTGTCACCATTAGTTTATAAAAATGTATCTTGATCAAAGGCTACATCCTACATACTTCTAATTAACCTGAACGATCAGCAGGTTGTTCATTTCTTCCCCATATACCGCATGATAATATTGCACTGAATCTTTCCAATTTTTTTTTTTTTTATAAATTTATTATTATCATTAAGTTAAGTTCCGCATTTACCCTTTAGTATTAGTTAGTTTGAAATTTGAATTTTGATAGTGAAAAAGCAAAATGTACAAGTAAATTACAATTATAACCCGGGTGTCGCACAATTTGAGTAACACCCGGTGTCGCCATGTCATTTTCCATAACGAAACCTGAACCATAGTGGTTATATTTAACAATAAAAATGGGTAAAAATCTCCGTCTTAAGGTTTAGACCAAAAAAAGTCGGTCTGAAACAAGAATTAGTGTCATTCAAGAGGTATTTGGGAATTTAGAATGAATTAAATAAACTCTAGAATGAGACATTTTAAATATTTAATATCTGTTTGATTGAGTTTAATTCTGATATAATTTGAACATTTTTAATAATTCATGTTCTCGAGTTCATATTACAAAATAGTCAATTTAATTGCATAAACTATGTAATCTTCATATGTACATTAATTGAGTAAATCGGGATGGGTCATAGATCTGAGTCGTCCGACCTACCTCTGGCCTAATATATACACTCGAACTATTTCTAATTCTACAAGTTTTTCAATCGTCGTTGAAAAATTGTACTGTGAAACTTAAATCCACATATCATGATTTTCGGTTAAGTTTGTGAAGTTGTATTTAATATTGAGTTAGAATATTTGATTTTTTACAATTAAATAGTGACAATGAAATTAATAATGTATCAAACTATTACCTTCAAAGCATTTGATTGATTTATATTTAGATATGAGCTATTTTCATGATGAAATAGACACATTTTTCATCATTTAGGGTTCTCCAATTTTACAACGAAAGATTAATGAAGAATTCCAAATCAAAGATAAAAGAACATTTATAATATTTTTTGATATACTAAGTTTCTTTGATCGTATTTTAATTATTTATATATGTTCGAGTATTTTAAAAATGTTTGATTTGCATGATAAACATTAGATTTTAGAGTAAGTCTCATTTAAATGGGAATTTAATAAAACATTGTAAAATCAAGTAACATATATTGTGACACCCTTATCATGAAAAAAGGGTGGTTGGTGAAAATTACTTCAATGAGATTATTTAAGTAAAATATTACTGTATTTAATTTTACAATAACTCTTATTTAAAAAGGTTTTATTCATAATTATTTTTTAACATGTAATTACACTATTTAAAATCAAATAATATTAATTATAAGAACACAAATTCAATAAAAATAGACCAAGTGGGTCTCACTTGTTTATCAAGCATACAAGAAATGAAGAATGTTTATAGAATTGTTCTCAACAAAACAAAATGTTGGTAGAATTAATACACAAATATTTTTGATAAGACGTATATATTTATTTTAACTTTAAAGCAGGTCAAGTATTTAGAATATAATAAAAGTAGAATCTAAATGAAGAAATAATAAATTTGTCTTATACTCTTTCTGATCCACACCAATGGTAACATGATGGAAAATAAAGTATATAAGAAAATGTGGGAAAATGAGGGGTAAAAAGGGAAAAAGTAGGTGAACCATGTAATTGTGGGTTTAATTGTGGGGTTGATAGGTGAGTGATATAATGTTATTTTGTGTAAATATCAAATGTGAATAAAAATAACATAATAATGTTGTGGATCAAAAAAGGAATGTTACCATTGGTGTGGATCGTCCATTTATGGTAAGTGTTACCATTGGTCTGGATCAGAGGGGGTATAAATAAGTGAGATAATAACCGACCTATTTTAATGTTAAGATGGACGTTTAGAGAGACTAATTGAATTCAGCTCGTCTCACTGAAGACGAGTACTATCTGTCACAAGCTAAAGACGGATAATAACTCTATCACAATATGCAATTGGGATGATAAATGGGGGATTCATTTACTCTTTATAGTAAAATAGGCAATATCCGTTTTCAGGTCGTGATCGGCGTCTTCCATAAGAATTTGTGATTGAAATAAATATTACCTCGAAAAAAAAGGAAAGATTGAGTGGGAGGAAGTAGGGTCAGAAAAAGATAGAAAGACAGCAAGACCATGTGAGGGGAAAATGAAAGAAGAGTAAAATTTGTGTGAGTGAGTTGGGTTATTCTTCTAAGAATGAAAATGGGTGTTGGTTGGTTGGGTTGGGTTAGGTGGGGTTAGAAAATGGTGAGCCTGTCATCCACCCCACTACTTTCCATTGCCACCCTCCTTTTTAACGGCTCTCTTCTTTATCTTGTCACTTTCGAACTTCTCTAACGTCTTACTCACATCAACACTAACATTAACATTTCCTCTTCTTTGTCTTCTTCCATTACTAGTTTTTATTTACATACACTAATTTGTATTTAGAATTATTGTCTCGTACTCGTACCTACTTTTGAGAGTAATTCAATCAACTTTTGCCTTGTTTTGACATTGCAATTATGGATACATTTCGCATATGTATGTCAGAAAGATTTTAAAAAACAGAAAAAACTAGTCATGTTAATTTAAAGAGAGTTTATGACATTCGGAGTTGTTAGGTGTCAAATGTGTCGCGAAGTTATTACAATATATTGGGAGGGTGAATTTTAGTCTGGAATCTAATGTTCACTATATCTCTATTTTAGCCACTATCTTCAGTATAACTAACATTATAGTCAAGTGATAGTTAAATACTTTAATCAGATTACATGATACTTGGTTCTCTTGTATGATGAAAACTAGTTGGTGTTAGCACATAGTTGTCAATAAATTTAAATAGGTCAATTTTATGTTTGATATGATTCCCAAGGTTAATTTAAAGGCCTGTTTTTTCATGACTAAATTCAAATTTAAAATATATACCGATACCTTCAAATTAGTGAAATTAGGTATATGTTTTTAAATTTATCAATTTCCACACCATATAAATGGTCATTTAGACCCTCTTTATTTTCTTTCTAATACACATATGTTATACTTTCTTCGTCCCGGTAAATTGTTGTCATTTCATTTTGGCACAAAGACCAATGAAAAAATGGGGGACCATTTGTAATTCCACTTAGTGGATGACAAATAGACCTGGTAAACAGGTCAATCGGATCAGGTTCGGTTCGGGCCAATTCGGGTCGAGCTAGTTCGTGTAACACCCTCAAATTTGCGGAAAGAAAAAAATTTATTTAAATACATAAAAGATAAGAATACATAACGAAGGTGTCATAAATAAAAAGGTTCATTACAAAACGGAATACAAAAGAATATACAAGACTGGAGACATATCTCCCGTATAAATACGGAAATAAAAGAGTGTATAATAATATACAATCCTAAAGAACCGAATATAGGTCCAAGGTAAATACTTCGCTCGCTAGCTCGTCAATGTACCCAATGTATGCATCACAAACCTGCCAACCGCATTAAATATAAACACGGAAGCCACAGTCAGTGGTGAGTAACTCCGAGTTCTCCCAGCCACGAAATGTCGAGTTTAATTAAACATGAATAACATAAAAGCAATGTACATGGAAAATACAAAACCTTAACATATATGATATGCTTTTCATGTTATGAAACAATTAACTAACATATAACCTAGCATATGAAAGCTATCATGTGAATCCGATAATAAACTATAACACGAGGTAGGGAAGCTGGTATGCTAGCTCAGAGGTTACCAGTAACATGGCCATGATACACTCAAACCCTAATCAACACGTAATCATGTGAATCAGTTAACAATTCGGTAATCCAAACTCTATCAACCTTAGCCGGCTTGCATCTCACCTTCTAAGATTCATAGAATCATACAAACATGAAAGACAAATACTTCTACAAACAGGCATAAGTTCTTAGCACAGTCAATAGTCGACTTCTGAAACTCGAGGCTATACCACAAGGTAGGAAAACATCCTAGTCCTAGACTGATCAGACCTAGCGACAACAGCTATTCCGTTCCCCGTCCCATGACATAACCGTCTATGAGAAACTCTACTAGGCGACCCCCTAGCAGAGATGGCTAGTACTTAAGCTGACTCCAGTCCCAAAACGGATCAGGCAGCCATGCCCCGACTTGGATATAAACCCACCAAGCCGAGACACAAA